>CATKHJ010145149.1:0-30811 GCA_949750685.1 Vernicia montana | reverse complement strand
AAAAAAACTATTCAACGGTTAGAAATTGAAGACATGTTCATTAATTAATTCCCTCGAATTCCGGTCAGTGCTCACCGCGCACGGCTACCGGAGATGTTGCACCGGCACAAAGGGCAAGAGTTACTGTGAAAAAGCCAGGAGGAGATACAATCTGAATGATACACGTGGCCACATGGAATTCGTTTTCCACCTATACTTGATTCGAAATTCTCCATACAAATAGTACAAATATCATCATTTGTAGCAACCGTAGGCATATTAGCTACAAGCTGATCAGTATCAGTAGTAGTGTTAGGTGGTGTTGTTGTTGCTGTGAATCGACGGCCTAAATTCTCTGATAAAGTTAGAGTGTCGTCGAGGTCAAAGCTTGTATTTGCCAAATTTAGTGTTAGAGAAGAAAGGGATTGTTGGAGGTCGAAACTTGCATTAGCCATGTTGAGTGGAGAGAGTGAGAGAAATTTAAATTTAAAGATGTGATCCAGCTTAAGAGATGGCATTTATAGCAGCCCAACAATTTGGTGTTAGGGTGGAACATAGATATTTTTAAGAGAAAAGTTCAAAAAAGTATCACATGTTTTTGTGCTTTGACAAACAAAGTGTTTGTGAATTTTTTTTTTTTTTTTTAAATCATGTATGTTGTTAATTCCATTAACAATTAAAAATTTGATATCCTAATACCCTCAGTCTTATTTGAGGTGTAAATAATTTTTAATAAAAAAATATTTTTTAATGATGTAACATCTGACTTATTATTATAATGAGATTTATTTCTAATAGAAAAATATTTGGAGAAAATTAAAAAAAAAATAATATGTAGTTTCACGCTTTTACTAATAGAAATCTGTGAATTTTTAAAAAAAATATTTTTTTATTAAATTTTATTGTTATTTCAGTTGAGATTGTCGAAGTTAGAGTGTCAAACCCTTAATTACTAATGAAATTAATCACAAATTTGATTTTGCTATAAAAAAAAAAAATCTACAAGCTCTTATTTGTAAAAGCGCAAAACTATAAAGTACTTTTTAAAATTTTCTTAGTTTTTATTAAGCATAAGTGAAAATTATTAAATACAGTTATTATCAAGATTGGATTTATTTAAATCTAATTTTAGTTCAATTTGGAATGAATTTGAATTTGTTGAAATTTCAATTTGTAAAAGTTAAAATAATTGTTTAATGAAAATCAATTTAAAATTAAAATTGATATAAAATTTAATTTGGTTTAAATCAAATCCGATATAATTTTTAATAAATCAAATCAATATAAAATTATTGGTTTCACATCATTTTGATTTGAAAATTTATCAAACTAAAAATATCAATTTGGTCTAACATATTACTCATAAACTGCCTAAATCAATCCATGTATACCCCTATTTTTAAGAGGAAATTACATAATACACTGTTTTTTTTGAAAAAAACATCATTTTAACTGTTAATTTGTTTTTTATACATTTGTAGCTAATTTTTATTTCAATTATATGTTACTTTATTTTTTTCTTTTCTTTACGCTGTTATTTCACTTGTTAAAGGAGGAGTGGGGCACTATTCCCATTAATTGGCAATATACATTTGATGTGAGCCATTATTATTATTATTATTATTATTTCTTTTATTTTTATTTTTATTAATTAATTATTATTTCTATATGCCAATCAACTAATAATTTAGTAATTGATAATGAATAATTAATTATTTAACTGAATTTAGTTAATTAATTAAATTTTAATATTATTGCAATATATTTTTTATGAGTCATAATTTTTTTATAGAATTTTAAACAATTCATTTATAAAATTATATTAATATAATCTATTAATGAATTTTAAATTTAATAAAAGCATATATTATTCAAATTAATAAATTTTAAGTATAAATTACTAAAATTATATATTTATAAAAATATAATTGAAAATTTCAACGAAATTTATTTTTATATCAAATTAATTTAAGGTTTAATTATTTCAACTTATACTATGTAAAAGGCTAATAATTCACACAACTTTTTAAAATTTTAAATCATTAAATTATATTTCCAATATAATCAATAATAAATAATTTTATTAAGAAAAGCCCACACTAGTATAATACATATAGCTAGAATATTTAAATATTAATTAATACATCAGGGAGCAATTATGTTGCATATCAACAACATTGTAACGATAAATTATTGTAGTAAATAGTAATATTAATATATTAAAAGTGAGCCTGTGCTAAAAATTATAAAGTACAAAATGGACAAATTGCTCATTATGATTTTATCCTAATTATTTTGATGCTCTCTTTTGATTATTGTAATATAGCTTATGAAATTTAAAATTAGATGTCATTTGTATTATGTAATTTTTAAAAAATGATATTTTTTCTAAAAAAACAGTATATTATGTAATTTCCTCGTAGAGGGAAAATTTCAAAAATAGGAAAAAAAAAAAGTAAAAGATTTAATTTTAATAATACCAATAAAAAATTTTCAAAATTTACCAGGAAAATTAAAGAATAACATTCATACCATCTGTCACTTGGGTGCATAAACCGTCACCAATGACTATAATGAGTCATTGATTTTATGGACACATGTCAACATAAAAATGATATTCTAGAAATCTTAAAAAAGGGTAATACCAATTTTGCATGAACCCAAATATAATAGATATATATTACAAAATAATAAAGAAAGGCAAGGGAAATGTTTTAATTGGTGTGAAAGCATTTTTCAGTGATGTGGTTTTGTTTTTTTGTTTTTTTTTGTTTTTACCCTAGCCTCTACTGAAGTTAGACTTGAATTGAAAAAAAAAAATCTTACCTTATGTGTGTGTGTGTGTGTGTATATATATATATATATATATATATATATATATATATATATATATATATATATATATATATATATAATAAATACTAAACATATACCATTTTCTGAATTTTTTTTTTTTTGTGTGAACAAATTGAAAATATATATCAAACATATATCATTTGTTCAAATATATATATATATATACATGTTACGTATATGTTTGGTATATTTTTTTTGAGTAAATAGTGGTATACATTTTCGGTTTGTTCACAAAAAGAAAATAGACCCATAAAATAGTATATATATAGTATACGTTACATATATGTTTGATATATTTTTTTAGAAAATGGTATATGTTTGGTATATTTTTTTGAGCAAATGGTATATGTTTAATATATTTTTTTAGTTTGTTCAAAAAAAAAAAAAGCCAGAAAATAATATATGTTTGATATTTGTTTTGTATATGTATGGTATACGTTATGTATATGTTTGGTATATGTCTAGTATATGTTTAATATTTGATATACATTACTAAGTCCCAAAAAATAATATTCATCTCATGTAATTTTTTGTATATGTTTTGTATATATTTATATACAATTAGTATATAACTAATATATATTTCGTATATATTTAGTACATGTTTGAAATATTTGTTTGATCAAATGGTATATATTTAGCATATTTTAAATATATGTATGTTTTTAAATTATAATTTATGTATTAATTTAGT
This sequence comes from Vernicia montana, assembly GCA_949750685.1. Taxonomy (NCBI): domain Eukaryota; kingdom Viridiplantae; phylum Streptophyta; class Magnoliopsida; order Malpighiales; family Euphorbiaceae; genus Vernicia; species Vernicia montana. The sequence continues at coordinate 27,282 of CATKHJ010145149.1, read as the reverse complement.
CAATTTTTGTATAGAATAACACTCATTATTATCAGAAATTAAAAAATTATTTTTATGATAATTATCTTATTATTCTATGAAATTATTATAGGTTTTGTATAATTAAAACAAAATATAATAAAAAAATATAGCAGCAAATGGTATACGTCAAACAAAATATGTCATATATTAAGTATATTTTTAGTATATGTAACTATTTTAATAAATATAGATTTTTTTTAATTATTAATAACAATATAAATAAATCTAAGAAAAGCTAAAGAAGTAATAGTGACCGTTGAATGTGATTAAAAAATAATAATAATAATCTGACAGTAAATAATGGAGGAAAACATACACTCGAGACATGGTGAAAGAGTATCTCTTGTTGTTTTCCTTTTATCCTTTGGGAATGGGCGCCACAAACTTAGAGGAGTAGACATTTCCTTGTCTGACGTTTTTTTTTTTTTTTTTTTTTTCCAAAGACCTTGTGTGACGTTAGTTAGTTGTCTTTGATTTGTATTGGTAAATAACACGTGGCTTATTACTATTCGCTTTTACAGTCTCATATAGGCCCAACGACACAATACAAAAGAAAAAAAAAAAAAAACCGTTAAAAAGAAATAGAGAAAACATAAATGTATAAAAAATAAGAGCGTAAAATGATATTTTTCTTAAAAAAGGGGTATAATTTCCTCCAACTAAAACGACCCTCCAAATGACTGCGACGCTTTTAGATGGATGCAGATGCAGACAGTTTTGGGCTTTAGGCCCACTTAATTTTCCAACACTGAACCTTTCTAATATAAATATATATATATATTGAATGTGATTTTCTAACTTATTATAAGAAGATATAAAACATATTTTTGGTGTTCATGTGTAAATTTGGAATTTTATATTAAATATTATTTTAACATTTTTTTTTACTGAACAATCTAGAAAAAAGTAGTTTTTGACTTTTTGATATTTCAATACATCATATTAAGTTAACTTTATTGAAAAAAAATGAAGACAAATTTTGCTCAAATTGGTTTTTTGTGCTCACATTCTAATAATAAGTAATGAAAATTGATGAGAGAACAAAGAGATCAAAACAATGGATTTGCCTTTTTATTTTATTGATGATAAAGTTGAATTTATATTAAGAATAAATGCACATTGATTGAAAATAAATAATATAAATAATTAATATAAGGTGAAGATTTATCACTTAATTGATTAGTATTAGTCATTTTAAATATGATAGTGTCCAATATACCAATATGTATTGTATATATTTGTATTCTTAGCACTTTTTTATATTTATCTTCCTCTCTATTTATAAAAATTAATATGATATCATAGCACAATTGGATATCTATTCTCAATTGTCACTTGAAAAGAAATGTTAAGAGTAGTCTCACATTGATTGAAAATGAATAATATAAATGGTTAATATAAGGTGAAGGCTTATCACTTAATTGACTAGTACTGATCATTTTATGTATAGTGCGTATTTATGTTTTTAGTATTTTTCTATATTTGTCTTCCACTCTATTTATAAAAATTAATAATTTATAAAATTAATTTTAAAATAAATAAATTAATCATAATATAAGATCCGACTGCACCGCCGATGAGCCTTCTCATCGGTATTCGCCTGATATATTGATATGCCTAGCCGGTGACTTTGTCAGTTTCGTGTCGAGCACATTAGATGCCGAGAAGTTCGAATTCATGGAATGCGAATTTATTGCCCTGAAAATGCGCGCTCCATCGCTGAATTTTCGATGCCTCTTGCCGTTCAATCGCCCAAATTCCGTTTCTTCAATGAAGTTGCTCAATAAGCCCGAGCATATAAGTTCAGCTTCACTGTTAATTTCTTTTAAAGTAAACTTTTCGCTTTGTGCTGCTCCCAGCGCTGTTGAACCAAACTCACGGTGTCACCTTCAGGATGTTAATAGAAAGATACCCAGAAAGCTTTCAAGTCCTAATTGGTCAGTTAGAGATCAAACTGAAACAAATGAAATTATGAGACTTGTGAATGTTGCTGCAAAAGAGGGATTAAAGCGATATTCTGGGATGCTGCGGGACTGTGCTTCAAAAAGGAATCTAAATGAGGGAAAGGCAGTTCATGGGAACGTGATTAGAAGCGGGATAGTACCGGATTCACATTTATTGGTTTCTTTGATTAATTTTTATGTGAAATGCAGGAGCCTAGTGTCCGCACGTAAGGTGCTTGACGAAATGTCTGAACGAGACGTTGTGTCATGGACTGCTCTAATTTCTGGATATGTAAGTGAAGGGTGTGGAAGTGATGGCACTAACCTGTATTGCGAAATGAGAAAGGAAAATATAATGCCCAATGAGTTTGCCTTGGCCACTGCATTGAAAGCATGCTCTATGTGCTTGGACATAGAGTTTGGGAAGCAGGTTCATGTAGAAGCAATAAAAAATGGGTTGTCACTTGATTTGTTTGTTGGTTCTACTCTTGTTGACCTTTATGCAAAGTGTGGTGAGGTAGGACTTGCTGATAGAGTGTTCTATGGGATGCCAGAGAAGAATGATGTGTCATGGAATGCTTTGCTTAATGGTTATGCTGAAAGGGGTGATGGACAAAAGGTTCTGAAGTTGTTTATTCAGATGACAAAGCGTGAAATGAACTTTAGTAAATTTACTCTATCTACTGTGTCAAAGGGTTGTGCGAATTCAGGGAATTTGAGAGAAGGGAAGGTTTTGCATTCTTTGGCTATCAGGAGTGGATGTAAGCTTGATGAATTTCTGGGTTGTAGTCTCGTTGATATGTACTCCAAGTGTGGGGTGGCATATGATGCGTTTAAGGTATTCAGTAGGATAAAAGACCCTGATATAGTGACCTGGAGTACAATGATCACTGGCCTTGATCAGCAGGGCCATAGCCAAGAAGCGGTTGAGCTGTTTCATCTGATGCTACATACAGGAGTTAAACCTAACCAATTTATCCTTGCTAGTGTTGTTAGTGCCGCCACAAATATGGGCAACCTGCGTTTTGGTCAAAGCATCCATTCTTGCATATTCAAATATGGGCTTGAATCTGAGAATTCACTTGGCAATGCACTGATCACGATGTATATGAAAAGTGGACGTGTGCAAGACGGTATCCAGGTGTTTGAGGCAATGTCCAATCAGGATTTAGTTTCATGGAATGCCCTTTTATCTGGTTTCTCTGACCTTGAAACTTGTGATGAAGGGCCAAGAATCTTCTACCAGATGCTTAAGAAAGGTTTCAAGCCCAACATGTACACATTTATTGGTATTTTAAGGGCCTGTACTAGCCTTTTGGATTCATGCTTTGGAAAGCAAGTACATGCTCATATCATAAAGAACAGCCTTGATGGTAATGATTTTATTGGAACAGGTCTCATTGACATGTATGCAAAAAGTAGATGTTTGGAAGATGCAGATGTAGTTTTCAAGAGATTAACAAACAGGGACCTGTTCACTTGGACGGTCATTATTGCTGGTTATGCGCAAACTGATAATGCAGAAAAGGCTTTGAAGTACTTAAGTCAGATGCTAAGAGAGGGTATAACGCCCAATGAGTTCACCCTTGCCAGCTGTTTAAGTGGATGCTCCCATATGGCAACCCTGGGGAATGGGCAGCAGCTCCATTCTGTGGCAATTAAGTCTGGGCATTTTGGTGATTCATTTGTTTCTAGTGCACTTATTGATATGTATGGGAAATGTGGGTGCATAGATGATGCTGAGGCCATTTTTAAGGGCTTGTTTTCCCGGGATACAGTATCATGGAATACAATTATATCTGGATACTCACAGCATGGGCACGGGAAGAAGGCTCTTGAAGCCTTTAGGATGATGTTAGATGAAGACATTGTACCAGATGAGATCACTTTCATTGGTGTTCTTTCTGCTTGTAGCTACATGAGTTTGGTTGAAGAGGCAAAAAATCTTTTTAACTTGATGCACAAAGCTTATGGTATTACTCCTTCAGTTGAGCATCATGCTTGTATGGTTGATGTTCTTGGTCGAGCTGGAAAATTTAATGAGGTTGAGATCTTTATTGAGGAAATGAAGCTAACTCCACACTCCTTGATCTGGGAGACTGTTCTTGGGGCATGTAAATTGCATGGAAACGTTGACTTTGGTAAACGAGCTGCTAAGAAACTCTTTGAACTCGAACCAAAGATGGATTCCAGTTATATATTGTTATCAAACATTTTTGCAGCCAAAGGTAGGTGGGATGAGGTCAGGAACACAAGGGCTTTGATGTCTGCTCAAGGTGTTAAAAAAGAGCCTGGGTGTAGTTGGATAGAGGTTGACAGTGTAGTCCATGTCTTCACATCTCAAGATGGTTCACATCCCAAAACAAGGGAAATCAATGCCAAGTTGGAGGAGTTGGGTAAAGAATTGACTTCAAGAGGTTATATACCAAAAACAGAAAATGTGCTTCATAATGTCAGCAACATAGAAAAGATGGAACATCTCTATTATCATAGTGAAAGATTGGCTCTTGCTTTTGGCCTCATTAGCTCCAATCCAGTTAAACCAATAAGGATATTCAAAAATCTTCGTATCTGTGCAGATTGCCATGATGTTATGAAACTCATCTCAGACATCACAAACCGTGAAATAGTTGTCCGTGACATCAAGCGTTTCCACCATTTTAAGAGAGGCACTTGCTCTTGTCAGGATCATTGGTAATTTTGTTCTAGAGGCATGCAGTGAGATGGGCAGAATGTTCACCTCATCCATAGCAAATCTGGTCAAATGTTATCCATGCTATTCATTGGTAAGTGGCAACATGTTTGGGATATTATGCATCTATTTATTCTAGGATCTGTATGTATTTTATCGTGTTATTATGTGATATCACCTACTCTTTCTTTATAGTTCATTACTCAGGTAAATGCATTAACTTTGAAACTTTATGGGACAATATGATTATTTCCACCAGGACAATTATTTGAGAATATGTATCCAGGGAAACAAGACAACCTTAGCTTATATTGAAGTTGCCATTTTGTTACACTTTCATAATTTATGGATCCAAATCTGAAGTCCCCATGTAATGTTATCATTTTGATTGCATGTTAGCTTAAGCTTCACTTTATTTAATCAAGTGGTTGTTTAAAACTTGTCAACTGAAATTGTTGCTTAGGCTGTTGCTTCTCTCTGTGTTATTCAGCTGCTGTTAGTCTTGTCTGCATTCCAGTTAGAGTTTTGAGAAGGCAGTGTCACATACCTCAGAGCAAGAGTGGAGTAAACTACATCAGTTCTACATTTAATAACTGATGAAAAAATGCCTCCAGTTTCTGCACTTCAGCAATCAATTGAACTTTGCAAGAGGCACCTTAACTCTTATTAGCCCCTTCTTGTTTCAGATTCCAATATCATGCCACTGAAAATAGTAATGTTGCTGCTTTTTGAAAATTATACACTCCTGTAATGACAATGGAAACTAATGACTCACATTCTTGGTTGCAGTTTACCACTTGTCTTGTAAGGCTTCCAAAAAATGAGGCTTATAGCGAAAGGAGAAGATTATATCCAATCGAAACCTCATAAAGTCTCTAATCCAGTATTTACTAAAGAACTGGAATGCTAGTTCTACTCTTACAAGTCCTGGAACACTATGCTTATTGGCACACTGTTCAATCTGTTGCAGAACCTGCTAAAATCAGTGCTTTCAGAATTTTTCCTCATTTTCTGCTGCTGAATTGACTTCAACGAGATTACAAATATAGATTTGTGGTTCATCCATGAGAAGCCTACATGGCATAGAATCTAATTTAACCTTGGGGTTAGGTCTATTCTCAGAAAAGTGTACAAGGATGAGACAAAGGTTCACTTGTTGACAACAATTGCAAGTTGGGATCAAGCAGAACGTGGTGTAAATAAAATCCCAGAGTTGCATCTCAGTGTAATAGTTGACGTCAAAGCACACACAATTTTGATCCCACGTGCTATGTTTAACTCCGTTAATTTAAATCAAATTCAGTTTTGTTCTAGTTGATTGAAGACAGAACAGAAAAGAGTAATCACTTGTTGTATTGATTTTTTTATGAAGGAAAATAGAAACCTGAACTCCTCAGGCACATTTGGTTCAATTTAAAGTAATGTCTTGAGATTTTTATTTCCAAGTTAACTTTAGAGATGATCAAATACAATCTCATGGTTTTAAAAGTTGTTTCTTTTCACTTAAATTCAAATTATTCAGATGTAAAAATAATATTAAAAATCCATGTAACTTTAGTACCAAATCGCAATTCTCCCATTATTTGCCTATAATCGCAGGTGGGTAAAGCCGACTTCGGTTCATTTTCTTACTGAGCACACAAGCAAAGACTGAATCATGATTAAAGCATTATGATCTTAAATCATTTTAAATGGAGCAACTAAAGGACAAATAGCAGCAATGGCTTTCCGAAGAAGAAATTGATGTAGAGAAGAAAAGAATTCATGCATATTCCAAAATTGCCAACTCATTAGTGGCTACAATGCAACTTCAAATCCTTTACAAGAGCAACAAGTATTTCAGCAAATGTCATATGAATGGGTAATCAAAGCATTACCCTAAACTACACAAACATATGGTCTGGAAATGAATAATAATATTGGCTAGACATGTTCAAGTTTGAAGCAGCTTCTAAGCAATTCAATCGTATCTCCAGTAGCCTTTGAGTAAAGTATTTGATTCCCACAACAGATTGATTGCACTTGTTCTGGTGCACAGTTGAACATAGCTTTTGAAACTAAATCAGGTGAGTATAGCAAAATAGCCATATTTTCCCTCTGAAGAAACCCACTGCCCGTTGGTTCAAACATCTTCATCAGAGATTGGATTCTCAACTTCACTCTCACTACCTGAATCCTCATCACTGACAGATGATGATTTCTCTCCATCAGTATCAGAGTTGTCAGATATGTCATGCTTGAGAACCTTAACCTTTTTCTTTTTTCCAGTACTTCTCCCTTCTTTTCGTTTTCTTCCTCCATTTTCTGTTATTGTCATTGTGTGTGCAGCAGCTACAAAGGCAGTACTCATGGACTCATTAATCTCCTTATCATTCTCATCGCGGTCTTCCTCTTCTCCTTTGTTATCAATATAAAACAGAAGATCAGCATCTGCTTTCTTGTCCTCTGGCTTGGGTGCTGGCTGTTCATAGCCATATTTGGCATCATCAAGAGCTAATTTGACATGGAATTTGGAGATGCTATCATCAAATATTCTAATACCTTGACCCTCTAGGTTTAGTAACCACTCTGCAGTGTAATGCATTCACATTTTAGCATTGAAGTGAAGGGTTGGGTTTAGCATGACATATAAGATACAGAATTCTGAAGAATAATGTGCGTAAGACCTAGAAGATGAAAGATAAGAAATAGCACTTAAAGAAAGAACGATACAAGAGCTACTTACTTATTAGAGCTTTAGGTGATGCTCCCTTCAATCTACTTGCTTCTTCCTGCATGCCAATCTGGCTGGTAACACACTTTATAATCAGGGAAGGTAACTGGGAACTGGATAATGAACTAGTATACGAAGTAGCTCTCTTTCGGTCACCATTTTTCCTGTGTTAAGTTGCAATGAGGTTTGCTTTAGTTTCAACTACAGAAAACACATACCCACACCAACTACAACAGTGATTCCTACCTAAAAAGCTCAATCGCTTCATGTGTAATGATCAATCTTTTCAATGCAAGACTTCTCACATGGTCAGCTGGTAGGTTAATTGCTGTCTCAAGACTAAGGAAAGAATATTCTACCAATATAGCAGCATCATACAGAACTGTCCTCAGAAAACTTTCATCTTCAGAACTCTGTACAGAAAATGTTCAACATGTTACTGTTAAATATAATCAGAATAAAGATTCTTGCATAGCTTTGTTTTGCATGATAGGATTCCAAAACAAACTAAATGTTCCAGGAAGTCAATGCATCTTGTTAACGAAAATATTAGTTATTACCATCTTTGTAGCATTGAAATTTTAACAAACACACATTTCTTTATAGATTGATATACAACAAATATATACTGATATAGAACACTTTTTACGTCCATCTAATATAATCAAAAGCTGCAGGGTTTAATTTCATTGATCAAGAAGGAAATAAAGTGAACATGTTTTTCACACAATCCCTGAAGAATTTCAGCTGTTGTGCCATCATAGAAAAATACACACATATTTGAAACAAAAGATGCATATTTAAATTTCTTCCTCTTGTATAAAAAACACAAACTAACAAACAAGTAAACAACTATGGAGCTCAAACTATACTCTGATAGCATCTAGTATGTGTGTGTGTGTGTGAGAGAGAGAGAGAAAATAAGGAAATGGAGGAGAACAAGAAGCAAGCACTATGAGGTGAGAAGAAAATAACAATCTAGTAAAGATAGTCTAATAAATTAGACACTTGAAAAAAAAATTACTAACCAATAATGAAGTCACAGGTAAGGTTGGCTCCAGCAGTATTCTCACAAGGGTCTCTGAATGTCATGGTTTAACAGGATGTAAGCACATAAACAATGAAACCAGTAAAAGTAACACCAATAAAAAGTCACCTCTACTTCAACTAATTGCATTGCTTAGACAAACTAGACAGAACTAATTTCTCTTTCTTTAGACATTCAAATCTGCTCAATCAATTCACCAATATGAAAAACAAAACAACAATAAAAAGTAAAACTATACTTCACCATACCAGTGCTAACAAATAAAACAGAATTCAATCCAAGGAGTAAGTTACACTAACCAAATAAGTAGAAGCTCTGCAATCCGGATATCGAGCTAACAATCCAACTCCTCACGTCCTTCTCCAACTCCACTCCTCGATTCCCCAACCGTAAATCCAAGCAAAGCTTCAACAAGAAAACCTCATAAATAACAACTCCAGCAAAGTAATTCACACTAGGTCCTCCAACACTAATCACTTTGCATATCTCATCACTCACTAGTGGTAAAAATGTGTTCAGGCCCTCATTGCCATCCATCCACACGCTAGCCAAATCTGAAAACGACACAATCAAGTTCGAATCACTTTCTTTACTCATATCCTTGCTAGAACACACACTTACATACCCAAGAATAGCTCCAATCAAAGACTTAACCTCCTTAATCGCTTTCTTCACTTGCCTAGTTTCCAAATCTTTGCCTAATAACTCAACAACCAATTTATAAACTTGGAAAACAACTGGAGCGAGCAAAGCTACGCTTTTTGAAGCACTACACGAGGCTGAGCATCCCGATATAACTTGAAACAGTTCCTTTGTAATCAAAATATGAGTTGAAAGATCCTCGTTTGTTGTTTCTCGGCTCTTGAAGGACAAAGCAGAGTAGACCCAGATCGTTTCTATAGGAGGGTCGATCTTCGATTGCATTAACTGGTAGAATATGTTGATGAAATGAGAAGAATTTAAGGTTTCTTTGTGGATTTCAGCTAAAAGGTTTTGCATTGATTGGTTTAGAGTAAACCCACAGTTTTTTCCGATTACAAGGTTGAATTTTGGAGACGAGGCCATTCTGATTCTTGAAAAGTTTGGAACTTTAGCGTAGTAGAGAGAGAGAGATGAAATTAGTGAGAAGCTAAAACCTTCACTTCTGGTACAGATTTGAGGCAAACTGTAGGGTTTTAGAAGAACAAATAAACGACATCGTTTTGCATGATCTTACATCTTATTGGTCCAAAAATATTGGGCCCCACGAAAAACCCATAAGCAACCAATCAGAAGCAGCGAAACACGTTTCAATTGGTAGTCTTCAACGAACACCGTATTGATCACTCTCCATTACTTATATATATATATATACAACGTTTAATTATGTAGAAGAAATACAAAGTTTTGATCGAAATTACAGAGCTTGTGTTCTAGAGAGAGATGGCCATGGCTATAATCAAGCAAATATTGGGAGTTTTAGCTACTCTATTGGTAGTGTTATCATGGATGCCACTCTGTTACTCCGCCAAGAAACCTGCTTTAAGTGCAAGAAAAGAAGACATTCCATACATCAAGTGTCAAGTCTGTGAAAAGGTGGCAAAGGAATTGTACCTGCAAGTACAAAAGAAGCAGGCTCAGATCTCACCCAAAAAGGTAATTTGACAAACTGGGTATTGCTTAAATTTTGTTGGGTTTTATTGGTTTTGTTGGATTTGATTGTTCATTGTTTATTTGTTGAGTATTTGGTTTTTTTTTTTTGGGTTTGCTAGATCTCAGAGTATCAAATTATTGAGATTACGGAGAATCTTTGTAATTTGAAGAAGGAAGAAGCTGATTGGATTATGAAAATTGATATAGTAGAGCAAGGGGATGAGTTAGAGGTAAGATAATTTGTGTTGGTTTCTGTTATTTATGTGAAAAATTCATGTTGGACTCAATTGGGAGTTGGAGTGTTTTTTCTTGAATCAAAACAATTTGCGAATATATATAGTGTTCACAATTGATAACTTAAGTACTGAGAATGAATCAACAAAATTAGATACTTTTTTCTGTTTTTCAATATCTACTTGACTCTCTTAACTTGTAAAAGTGCTAATCTTTTAGCTGGTAGAACAAGACGTTGAAGGTCAATGCAATGCAGAATGCAAAACAATAGAGCGGGCTTGTCAGGAGGTGAGATTTTGGCACTTAAAACTTGTATTGTTGGTTTTCATGACAACTCATTTTGGCTATGCATATAAATTCTCTGAATTTTATTGCTGAATGTTTCCTTTGTTTAGCATAATTGTAACTATTTAAGGTTTTTGCAGGTTATGGGTTATTCTGATACTGATATTGCTGAATACATCTTTAGTTCAAAGCCAAGTATTGATGCGTTGGTAAACTATTTCTGCAAAGACTTGACTAATGCTTGCATTAAGAAGCCACCTCCAATTCCCAAGGTAATTGCATCTGTTGTAAGATACTTATAGTTGATCTCTTAGTTGATTACATAATATATGTGGCTTCATTAAGATCCATTATTTTACAATATCGTGATATGTCAAACCTTGGTGCTTTGCATTGTGTGATTTCTTAATGCCTTCAAATCCATTAATCAAGAAGTTCTAATGTACTGGAAATGGGATTAATAATGATTTAGGTATAGAATGTACTGGTGAAAAGGCTGGTAGCTTAGCTTAATTTTGCACTGGTATGCTAATTGTACTTGATCAATTTTCGTGATTAGACTTGGTGTGTTTTCTCTAGTTTTTAACAGTTATATATATTTGATTTTACATAACTAACTTTATGTGATGAATTCCTTCTTGGTATGCTCATAGATTGTACAGTATGGATAGCTTGCTGCATATTCAATCTTGACCTCTACACGTAAATATGTTGTTTAAGACATGTATATAGATCATTTTAAAAATATGAAAGCATTGATGAAAATGTTGTGGTAAATGTTGAAGTTGCCGCACCCAATTTCTGTTTTCTATTATCAAGTCTCAAATCAAGCTCTCCTAAGTTGTGATCTAACTTCAAATTATGTTCAAGGACTTGAAACAATATCTTCGCAATACCGGAATAATTCTGATAACAATATATTAATTTAAATGATGTTCTTGTGGACATTATTCTTAATTGTTATTAGATTAAAAAAAAAAAACAAGGGCCATGATACTTTTGTTTTGCATTTACATTTTTCATCCAATGGGTTTCTCAATTTTCCTCTACCTTCAATTGTTCTGCTCCTCATCTGCTGTACTTGTCTTGTATCATAAATCAACAAATATTATTATGCTCAGGGATTTTTTTTTGTACAGTCAAAGATGTTATTATCCTAAAGAGCAGAACACTCATAACCTTATATTACCATATTTATCAATATTGCTTATTTTTGCACATTCTGTTTTTACAACAATAAAGCTCAAGTTCAGTCCTTGTTAATTTTCTCCCGTGTGTGTTCAGGATAGGATCCCTGGAGAACCATTTGTGCCAAAACCATCTAAAGAGGCTGAAATGGAGAAGATGTTAAGATCCATGGAGGTAGACATTATTTCCTTACCTAAAACTGTATCCATGTATGCTAAACGTTGAGTTGGCTTCTGATTTGTTTTAATTTGCCTCAGGGTATGCCAGGAGCACCTAACATGCAAATGTATTCAAGAGAAGATTTGATGAACATGAAAAATTTTGGTAATGAAGATGCCGATGATGATGAAGATGATGATGATGATGAATCTCACTTCCCTTCAAAATTGGTAAAAAGAAAAACTTTCTTGATGCATTAAACTTTTCTTCAAAAGCTCCCTACTTGACCTGACAGTTACAAACCAATTTCTTGCAGTCAAAAGTTCTGAGAGCAAAAGAAAGCATAAAGGATGATTGGAAAGAGAAGATCACCAAAGGAATAAAAAACACAGGTGAGATGTTGAAAAGGCACGCGGACAAGGTCTCTAACAGGGCAAGGCAGTGGTGGAAAGGAATAAAAGCAGCAGGCACAAATAAGAATTCAAAGGCTGGCAAAGTTGAGCTATAGGACCCTGTCAATGGCGGCATTGTATTAAAGATAGCCAGCTTTCTTCACATTTTTGTTCATCATAGTAATCTGATGTTCTAGGCTTTTAGTTAGATTACCAAGAAAATCAAATCAAACGCTGTCTTCTAAACTTAAACATTTCTCTCACCTTCTCATTAGAATGCATTAATCGGAATGATCCACATGGAGTGCAAACAAGGAAATCTTTTTGCATATTTGAGAAGTTGCTAGATTTCCGTTGGAATTGGATTCGGCATTTTTTTTTTCACCTGTTAAAATAAATTAATTTACATAAAACCATCTGAAGAGAAACAATTTAATGTCAATATGGGTGACAATCAAACCTGACATCACTCTAAATGCAGTCTCATCTTGCCACCATGGTAATACACCAGTTAGGGAGAATATTTTGCCCTTAAATAACTTCCCCATTGAATTCAAACAATCTTTAAGTTTAAAAATTACAATTTCCTGAAAATGTACACATACAGGTGCCAACTTCTCATTTGTTTCCCTCTTTCCTCTCGGTTGTAAATCAAGGTGTAAATCTCAATGGATTGCAGCTCATAAAATCAGTTTCCTACTATTTAAACAATCAATTCACCAAGACAAAGGTCTTGGAATTCAGCATTACATTTTAGGAAACCCAACCCCCACAACTCTCAATTCTTAAACAGAGAAATAAGAAATACACTCAGGTGCAATGGAAGCAACTTAATACATACTGATAGTTGTTAAGCACCAATCTATGCCACCAATGCATCCAATTTTGGATAACATGTAAAAGTACCTCATCGCATCTTGTAATATTGGGTTCTTGATACTACACATCGCCGGCCATTCAATGTATATTTGATCATTATATCAATGTCACGGGGATTCCTTTTGTTTGGTGCTACAGTCATGCTCCCAGTTAGGGTTTCCCCTTCACATATAGTTAGCACATCTTCTAGGTACAGGACTGTTTGCTTCCAGTGTGTAGCCCGTGATCTTGGCCCTGCATTATTTCAAGTTCATCAGAAAAGTATTGAAATCTTAAACATGATATTCCTATTTCTATGACTAAAAGGTGGACACAGGACAGAGAAGTGTTCAATACCCACTGTCATCCTGAAACCAATCTGAACATATCGCGACAGTAACCAATTTCATGGAGACTGCTCTTGGGGAATCAACAAGGCAAATCGCCATAACACAAATATTTTGATTTAACTTACAACTTACATTTGGCTCATAATGTTGCTCAAAGTAATGAAATTTTTAATACTTGATTTACTTGGGTAAGAGCATTGCATGAATGGGAAATTTGAAATGCATGGCAATAGAAAATTGATCCAGATTCATTGAATTTTACCAAAAAAAGACTACTTAAAAAAAAAAAAAAAAAGATAAAGAAAACTAAAAAGTATAAAGAACAAAGATATTGACCTGTGGAGAAGCCCATTAACTTATGGCATTTGGTAAATGATACATCAAAGTAGGCTACCAAAGCATGGATGTAATCATCTCGTTCTGCTACAAGCTTAAAAGGAGCTGTGAAGGAAGCATCCCCAGAAGCCATTTTAGAGATATCCATAGTCTGAAATGAGGAAAAAGTGAAATCAACACAAATCAGTCAAAAAGGAAGTACATTCTACAAAGGTAGAGACAACAGGTTGATTAAATATACATCCATGTCTGTACATGTAAATATGTAAGTACATTGTTAAACGCACAAAAACCATGTGTGTGCAAATGCATGAATAGCCCACCTTGAGTAGCTGGCAATTTGTGACAATTTGATTTTGATCAACTGTGTCAACAAGAGGTTCCATCATGGCCTGCTTCTTGATGCAGCTCATGTCGAAGTCATAGACATTATTCCAAACTGGAGAAGCATAAGGCCCAGGAGGACCAAAGAAACATCATAAACAAAGACAAGCATCATGATTGATCTGAGAAAATAAAAATGCACCGGGATGTCAATACACTCACATTCAATCTTATCTTCTTTGTAGTCTGCATCTTCAATAGCTGTCAAATAGAGGGAAGCTTTGTCTGGTAGAAGAATTCCATCACTGACCTGAAAACCAGCAAAGGATAAGAACAGTTAACACCATTGATTTACATATATCAAAGCATTAAATTTGATAAAATAATGTTTTACATAGAATAAATGCAAAAAATGAACTTTAAGATACAAGGATAACAAACCTAAACTCAATACAGATCTTTACTTATTATATCAAATCTCAAAAGCTGTTAAACTACAACCAGACAACCATCCTTGCAAACTCAGCATCATAATTGATGTGCCTTCATTTATTCCTCTAGGCAAAGGTGGTTTTTTTCCCTTAGGGTCGTCGGGGGAGGGTAATCTTTATTGTGACTAGAGTTAAAGCCTCGGGAAAAAGCTGCTAATTTCAGAACATTAAAGTGCCAGCAGAACTCCGATGGCCTGATACACCAAAGCAAGCACCATTGTGATTCTAGAGGCTGACCATTCTATAAGTATACCCATCATCCATAATTTTGTATGAAATATATCCTCATGTACCAAAAGGAAATTCCTTTTCTTTATCAAAACCTAGAATCTAGAACTATAAGTTTCAGAAACTCAGATACATACTCAATGTATTATCATGCTAACTTATATATTTTCTACTACCATGAAAGAATAGGCATAAATATGCAAAATGAAGTATAACTCACAAGCCATTTATCTCGTGCATAGAGGACTGTGTTTAACATATTCTCATACAATAGAAAATATCCCATCCACTCTGAAATGATGATATCTACTTTAGCAACTGGCAACTCTATCTCTTCAATCTTTCCCTTCAAAACCGTTACAACTGTAACAATAAAAAAAATCAGTAAAAAAGAGAGCTGGTTATTTTGAAGGAACATAGAGACAAAGAAGAATTAATGAAACATGAAACCACAAATATATTTACCATCTGAAAATCCATTTGAATCAGCAATCTCTTTTGCCATGTCAGCCATCTGAGAGCACTCAACCTGAAAATGGAAAAGCCAGCAACCATATTTAATGCGAATAAGAATAACCAAACCAAATGATGAAAATGCAAAACACCAGCTTCACAATCATATAGTAGTTTATTCATCGAGTCAACTCCTTACTGAATACAGGAAGACAAAGAAGTGAACACATACCGCATAAACATGTGCGGCCCCAGCTTTAGCACAAAAAAGAGACAAAATTCCGGTCCCAGCACCAACATCAAGTACTACTTTATTCTTAAATAGAAACTTATTCTGATAAATAACATTTTGATATGTCTTAGTTCTCACTACATCCTTCAGCATTTCCTGCAATAGAAAGATGATTAGAGGAATATCAACTAGTTAAGGCAAAATATATCATATAACACAACAAATCTGGAAATTTACAAGAATTCCAGAAATCACAGTTCATAGAGTCATCTATGTGAACAGAAATACTGCAAGAAAAGTTTCCCTCAGCAGATAATATTTGATATAGACAGATAATTTTAAGGATACATAACAATGAAGCAAGGTATTCACTGGTATTACTTCTAGAGAAATTCAGCATGAAACCCAAGAATCATTTAATAAGCAGTAATCATGAGAAAAAAAGATTGAGAATCATTGATTTAGGAGTGGTTTCTGTGAGGTACTATTAAGGGGCCAGTGAATGCTAGGTTGGCTAATACAAAACTAGCAGTACTTCTGTGTTAATGAGTGCATCACCATTTTCCATATACATACACCCATAAAAGCTCATCCTGATATATAGGGAAATTAACAAATCAACATTTTGAAGTTCCAGGAGGTGAAAATTTGTAAACAAGTGCTACACACTTACTTCGTGAATACCTGCAAACACAAAAAAAGACAGAAAACGAAAACTTAGTTTTTGCAAGTTAAGCGCGCATATATGAACAATTAATAAAAACAAAAATAAATAAATGTCCATACCCAATTTACCACAAATTCAAAACCCAATATAATCAGACTAACAACTTGCAGCCATTTGAAGAAGAAACTTGTTTTTGTTTTCATTAAAAAAATGTACAGTTTGAAAATTCCAACTTTCCCTCAATTTGAATCAAATATAAACATCTATTTTGAGCCAAGCTCTAAACTTTAAGCAAAACCAAAAGGAGAATAAAATAAATAAAGACAAAAGGAAAAGGTTGAGAAAGTTACCAAAGTGAGAATATGAATCGAAGTAATAATCAGCGCTTGTTTTATCATCATCGCCATCAATAAAGGACACATCGGGCTCGCCCATGGAGTCATCGTCCATTACAATGGCTTTGTCGCCGGCTACAGTTGACTCGTCGAGATTTGAGCTCTCTGTGGTGAGCTCTTCGTCTTCATCTTCGAAGCGTGTTTTGGTACCCTGAGGTTGGGCATTGGTCAAGCTCGTAGAGCTCTGACTGTTGTTGTTATTGTTGCTGTTCTTTCGACGGCCCATTGTGGAGATTAGGGTTTTTGGTTCTGGAGGCGGGATAGAGAGAAATTAGGGTTTATGTATGGGTTTTAGGGAGCTTACTGTTCTTGGATTTAATTAAGTAGGAGATATTTCAGTCCTCAAAACGGAGTTAATTTCATACATGGTACTCAAACTTTAAACATATACACATTATGATCCTCAAACTCATTTTTCTTTCTTAAAAACCCTTCAACTTCATTATCAATGCATATTAAAGTCCTTATGTCAAGTTTTTTAGCTAAAACTAACGATAAGCTTATGTGAAAGTACCACATATGCAATTTTAGATCTAAAAATTGCCACATCAATTAATCTCTCACCTCACTTTCTCTCTCCTCACTTATGTCTAATTTTTTGCTCTATTTTTTCTTTGACTTCTCTCTTCCTTTCACCTGCAATATGGTCCAAAACGACGGCGTAGTCCAAATTCGCCTTCATAGATTTTCAATTCTAATCCTCCATTTTTATTTCATTCAAAATCCAATCTCTTCTTTCTCGATCTAGCTCTGATTTCAACTTTTGATTCTCTCATCTTGCTTTAAAAGCATTAAACCAGTAAATATATTACCAACCACAAATTTTCTTT
Organism: Vernicia montana; assembly: GCA_949750685.1. Taxonomy (NCBI): domain Eukaryota; kingdom Viridiplantae; phylum Streptophyta; class Magnoliopsida; order Malpighiales; family Euphorbiaceae; genus Vernicia; species Vernicia montana. The sequence continues at coordinate 9,811 of CATKHJ010145149.1, read as the reverse complement.
TTTTTTGAGGCTTTAAATTAGACTATGCTCAATTTGTTATCTTTTGATTTACTTTTAATCCAAAACCCTATTCTGTTTTAAATTTCCTCTATTTATCATCATTGGCAAGATTAAAATCAATTTTACTTTATGAAGAGGAGCTCATGGACATTTTCGATGTGGGACTCTCATAAATGAATGAAATCGTCAGCAAAGAGCTAATTAGGAATGGCAACGACGAAGAGAAAAGTGGATCAAGAGCTTGGGTTTGGCAATGAGCTTTGCGACGCGTTTCGATACAGGTGCACTATATCTCTTCTTTCATTGTATTTAGGTTTAGGGATAGGGCTTGATTGAGCGACGATAATTAAAACGGTGGAGAAGGGGGTCTCCTCGAGAGTGAGAGGATGGTTGATGTCCACTAAGTGAACTCGGAGGATAAACATTTTATTTGTAGATTGAGTTGAATTAGTTAGAGGACTCGGCAACAGGAAAGATATATTCACGAGAAACCGGTGATGATAGCACATTATAAAAAATTGATTTTTTTTTATTTATCAAAAAAAATGTTATATAAATTTTTAATATAAAAATAATAACAAACAAATAAATATTGAAATATTAAAATTTTTTTTTATCTGAAATTTTTTAAAAAATATTAAATTTGTTTGAAATTATACAAAAATTATTTGATTAATATAATTATTAATGTAATCAATAACCAACTTAACAAATTATATTTTTAGACCCATAATTTGTGATGTGGCAATTCTCTCATATGATCTTGCACGTATTTTATATAGTTATAATTTTCATGATGAATTTCTAAATTATCATTTTTAGTTTTTCTATGTTAGTTTATTTTATTTTTCTGAAATCCTGAATGTTTAAACTCTCACTCAACTTTTGCCTTCTGATTGTGCTTTAATGTTGGCCACACGCAGGAGAGTGAAGAAAAAGTTTATTTTTGACGTGGCGAGTTTACATGGCAAAATCCGTTAGTTTTAAATACAAAATTTGACAGAAAGATTTTAATGTACGTTTATATCGAAGTTGAAGGAGTTTTAAAAAAGAAAAATGAATTTGAAGACTATAATGTGTGTATCTTAAAAGTTCAAAGACCATGGATGAAATTAACTCTCAAAATGCGTTTTTTACTTTTTTTTTTTTTTAACGGCAAATTCTGTTTTTTCTACACAAATCAACAATATAATTATCGTTTAATGAAAGGAAACGACCAGTCATTTATATAAATAAAAGGACAGGTGTTTTTTCTTTTTCAAAGAGAACTTTGAACGGCTGATCGATTAAGCCAAATGGTCGATAATTGTAGATTATTTTGCTAGTTGTTTAGTTAAAACTGTAGTTTGTCGTTGGCGCACGATGTTTAACAGTAATAATTGTTTTTTTTTTTTGCACCAAACAGTGATAATTATTATCTCATAAATACTTTGCTAAAGATAATTTCTTACATGTAATATTAAAAAATTACATATTTTTAATCATTCAAGAATATAATTGAGGTGAAATGGACTACTATAGGCTATAATTGCAACCTTAAAAACAGAAGGCTTTTTTTTAAGGGGAGGAGAAGAAAGAATGCACACAACATATATTGCTCGTTGTCTACATTAATACACCATGTATTAATGCTATTGAACTGGCTGGCTTTGCCATTTTGCCCTTCAATCTAAAGTTTTGACAATATCAAATATCACTGAATGAGCAAACCAATTAGTTTTGATGAAAATTATTCAGCAGGGCATGCGCATTCACATAAAATATAAGTTCCTAGTGTAGAATGAAACTAGATGTCATCTTCCAAGAATCCAGTCTGTCTGTAAAACTTCTGAACCATTTAAATTATTCAGGTAGCCAGGCGGCAAAATGCCTGGCGCTATAAGCACTAGTTCAAAAAAGAAATGCTAGGAGGCCAAAGAGCATTGTCATCAACAAGACAGTCCATTGTTAGCCTTGCTCTCTCTACCAGATGCTGAGGCCTTATCAAACGGCCATGGTGCTCCTGCCATCACTGCTTCAATCTCCGAAACTTTTCGGGGACACTTAGTCATGTTATTGCACCCATTGGCAGTGACGTGCTACCAGAATCAACAAGAGGAGACAGAATATCAGAAATAGAACAGGAATACAAAAAAAAATATATCTATGAAATAAGCTAATATACAGCATGTACTACCAGACTTGATAACACATGTAAAACTGAAACAATCATACAAACATTAATTACTCGAGATATTTTTAGACCATGATTGTTGACACAGACGGCATTATGAGAGTTCATCCTCGTGGACGTTGCATGACAACCATAGAATGCTCTTTTTCCTTTTTGGCTGGATGGGTGAGTGGGGGCAGGGTTGTTGGTGGTGATGGTTGGGCTTAGTTATCTTTAAGATTTTGAACTAATTCTCAGACCTTATTGATTCATAAAAATCCTAAATTGAGAAACAAACAGGATAGAAGGATTATTAAGTATGCATTTGGCATTGTGGTTAGGTTGCTTTTGCCAAACTGCTTTGGCTTAATTTAGAGCTTAGCAAACTAAGGTTTGGCAAAAGCTATATTTTTTTAGCTTTTCTTAGACCCATACAAAAAGCAGTTAATTTTTTCTTTAAAAAAAAAAAAAAAAATCAAAACACATTTTTGGAAAGTAGCTCTGAACTTGACCCCCCAAACAGAGCCTTATGCTATTTTTGCTGCAAATCTTCAAAAAGACAAGGAAGAGTAAATATGGTTGAGTTTGCTGAAAAAACAGTGTTAGTGTAATGATTCTGAGATTTCGTTATATGATGACCTTGTTCAAGTCTGAATCAGTATCATAGTGCAAACATGCAAATCAGTAAAAGCAAAAGTTACGTTTTAGCTTCAGGGAAAAAAGTACCACATCACTTTCAATTCGAACCCCGCCAAAACCTTTAAATCTGCCAAATGCTTCACGATTAAAAAACTTGGAAGTATTTGAACTCTCCATGGCTGGATCCAACACGGCATCTATGAAGTAGCAACCAGGCTCCACAGTTATCACCTACAAGGAATACCTCTAAAGCTTAGAATCATCTCAATCACGAGTTCGTGATTAAAACATGATGCATCTCAAATAACAACCCTGTCCCCCTTCCAGAAAAGAGCACACCTTGTTCAAGTCAAGACAATGGTTCATGTACACACCAAATAAAATAAATTTCAAATGCAGACAAAGAAGAACCACACATGTTCATAGAAGGTCATCGTGGACTTACAAGCATGAACACCATTATTTTTATCATGAGTGAAAAATCAAAATATAAAACAGTAGAGACAGTTTATCACTAACCATTCCCTCCTGGAGTTCTCGGGCAGTACGTAAAGATGTCAATCCTGGTTCCTTTGATCTCTCTGGTCCCTGCAAATTATGCCACCTTTTTCAAGCCCAAATCCTTTGAAGAAAACTGCAACTATAAATAATTAGTTACAAGTACCTTTAAGTAGCCACCAGGATCATGGGTGTCAATTCCCAAGAAATGTCCCAGGCCATGAGGCATGAAAACAGCACCCAGTCGTTCAGTCATCATATCATTTACGTTGCTAGAACCAAGAAAAGTACCAACATTTATAGTGACTTTTTTTCCCTCCTGATAATGAATCATAGTTGCAAGTGAAAGAGAATATTTCATCAAGGAAGTAAAATTACCCAACAAGAATGCACCCTTTCTTTAATGACTCGAGAATTATTTTCTCTGCTAATCTGCACATAACGAGGAAATAAGATTAAACATGCATGGTAGCATGCCAATGACAAGTTCCACACATCACAAAGAGGGCTGAATATTCTAACCAGAGTCTTATTTTCATGAAGTATAATTAAACCTTGAAATGTCAGATTTTTTTTAAAAAAATAAAACCACATTTTGGTGTTGTTATGATTACTCTTCCAGGCATTTCCATGAGAGAGAAGAGCTATGTTGCAATTCCATTTTTTTATACATGTATTCTGATATGACTTTCTTTATCTCGTAAAATATGAATCAGAAAGTTAACTTGAGTGTTCCGAATTGTTAATAATTCTATAAAGATTAAGAAACTATTGCAAAATACAAAGCTAGCTATCAAATATAAACTTCACAGATTACAGAACAAAAAAAATAATTATTTGGAAATAATATACAGCATATTTTCAGTTTCAGCCTTACTTGTGCATATCTAACCAGCTAACCCCAGGCCTCATTGCAGATATGACAGCATTGTGAGCATCAAGAACAGCCTGTAAAATGTACCATTCAGCACCAGAAATTCTAAACAATGGAGCTGCTAAGAAATGTCAAAACACCCAATCACAAGCATGTGCCAAGTAAACACAAGATTCAAATGCCTTTTTAATGGTCTTAATAGTGCTCTTGCAGTTTTCATTTTTTTGGTCCTTTTATCCTTTAGGAAGGGAAGAGAGGAAAAAGATGACTGAGTATTGAACATAATATAGTCACACTTACATTGTATATAAGAGATTGATCACTTGTAAACTTGCCATTCACCTGTAGGTAGAAAACTGCAGTTTTAGAACAAAATATACAATTGGCCAAAAGAAAAACAGATAGATCTTATCAGCAATAGCAAAAAGAGAGTTTCAGCGCGCCTACTACTATTACTCCAATCTTGACCACATGGACAATCCAAAGGCCATAACTTTCCATAAAGTTAAAAATATAGTTTTTAAAATTGTAAATTTTTCTTTCAGAACTGTCCATAATATCAGAGCTGTGGCTATAGCGTCTTTACTTAGATAACAATTTTGATTAAGAAAGGAGGCAAAATGATTACAAGTAAGTTAATCCAAAACCCAAACATCTGAGATTCAATAGAAATTCACTAAACAAAGGATAATAGGCAACCTGATGATGAACACCACACCACCCCCCCCCCCCCAAAGCACACAATAGGTCAATGGATTAGCTTCCTAACATTGGAAGTATCAAATGATATTGGTGATTTCTAATTACAAAATAAGAAAAATAGCTCGTCCCATTTATGATGCAGGCATTCATTTCCTCTCAAAAGGAAGAACTAAATAAAATTGGATATGATAATAACAAAACAAAAGTTGAACTAACTGGAGAGGGACAATATCATTCAACAAGCAAACAGGAAGAGCTACTGCAATTGGAAAAATGTATACTTACAGGGAATGAACAAGTTATGTCAGACCCGTAAAAATGATATTCAGCTCCCATATCGAACAATGCCATATCTCCATCTTGCAAAGTCTGCAGTAAAGACATTACAAAGATTGTAGAATTAACATATAATTCTTACAATTTGGGATATGTTTTGGAAAATACAAACTCTTTTTCCATCTCAAACATATTTAAAGAAGAAGAAATTCTAAAAATATTAGAAATTTCAACTTCTAGCATGTTTATGCAAAATTTTTAAGTGAGAGATAGGGTTTGTAAGATTTTATACAAGTTCAACAAGAAGTGATCTCCAAGGATTATACGAAAATCAAGCACTGAAATTCAGTTTTTCTAGAAGAGTTTATGATTGGTAAACTAACCAGTGTACCACACATAATACATGTGAATGATAAATGCCTAATCATTTAGTTTACTTAATTATTTTGAACCCTAAATGGATGATTACTCATCTTGCAACACCACAACACACAATAACATTAACAAACAACCGACATTATATACTCTTGCAAGCCCCCCCACACCCACACAAGATGACTGAGATATAGTTGTAATGTACCAAGCACAAATAATATGCGAAGGAGTTATGATAATCACAAGAGATGCATTCTATGCATTTCATATAATTACAAACATTCTACCACTATCATGATAAGCAAATAGGTGTCCAATGAGCACACGCTGAACATGAACTGATTTCCCAATCTTACTTGCCGCTTACAGTTACATGCATAGAACATCCAAGTTCCAACCAAGCATACATACTTCTCACACAAACCTTCCCTTCTGCTACAAATTAAAAAAAAAAATTATGCAAACAGAATTAATTGCACAAGGGAATAACTAAAATTCAGAAATAAGGGGAAAGGGTTCAAGTACTAAAGAACAACATGTTGAATTTACCATACCCTGTCATTTGGAGCTGCTGCATGCCCATAATGGAGTACGGCACTGAATTATGAGACATTAAGGCTGTTAGCTAATGCTAGAGTAATGCAGATAAAATTGTTCGTCAAAGGTCCACTAAAGCAACACAAAGAAAATAAGAGAACTTTTGAAAAAGAGGAGGCTTTTTTTTTTTTTTTTTTCATTTAGACATTTAAGACATTGTTTGTGACATTGCTAGTCAACAGCAGCCAGGTGTGACTGGCCAGTTTCTTTAAAGTGCATGGAGAAAATCTAGAAACATCATTATAATATAACAAACTGTGAAAGAAACAACCACTCTGAAGCCAAATTCTTATGCTTCTCAAAGAAAATGAGCCAACTGTCAGAACAGTGCAATACTTTTTCAAGTCAGCAAGTGAAGGAAAAGACCGCATAATCTAAACAAACCCACAAAATTTATAATGTGGAAATCATACAATCTCATTGAGCACAATAAACAATGCTTATTAATTCAAATGAGTAAAACAAGCATAACACTAAACAACGGAAATCACAGAGGATCATTTGAGCTAGCTGCTGATGAGCATGTCAAGACTCAAAAGAGCCAGCTTCAGCTAACATTCTATGCTTGAACCAATCTCAACCCAACAATGTGACTCAGTGACAATGCTTGAGCAGCCCTACCTATAGACCACACAATCCATGTGCATAAATCATCCCCTAAAAATGCTTTCCACCTTATTAATGACCTTACACTGTCTTAACAATATGTCATCTTAGCATGTAGGACCTTGGAATAGTGGCTTAAATTAATTTTAGCACAGCAGGTTGAACAAAAATAAATTCCTTGCTACCTATGAATAAACTACAAAGAAATAATTGAAAGCTATCCACAAACCTCACCTATTTTCACCAGTAGCACAGATACATGTGTAAGAGCAATGCCTACAGCCACCGTACATGTAGGTATGGTGAAGAAATATGCTTTCCAACTGATATTCTTTCATGCCCACCCGAATATTTCTTATAACCTGGTCAAATTTACAAATTTCAGTATAAAGGAAAAAGAAAAAGAAAAAAAAGAGAACTGTAAGGAATTCTCAGAATATTTGTCAAGATATTTCAGAAGAAAACTAACCATGACATAGAATGTGAAATTCACGCACAATAACAATATATATGTGGGTGTGTGAAATGAAACAAACATGTATGGTGGTAGTTATTATAAGTTAAGGAACCAAATTGAAAGAATAGGGAGCTGATTCCAAAATAAAATCCAAGAACAGTATGCAGAGAAACATATGCAAATTGCCATCTATCAATTTAAATTCATATTAAGAATAACATAAGGACAGTAAGTAAAATGCTATGTAATAATGCAGTCAGTGAGATGATTGCATAAACAGTTACCTGAATATGAGCTTCAGAGCTTATGTCATTAGCAAACTGAATAATAGCAAGCTCCAGTTCTGACTTCAAAACACGACATTCAGTCAAAATAGGATGTAATGTGGTCAAATCTGTCTCAAAATTTTCTATCCCCTGCACAGAGATTTACAAACACAAAGAAAAAGGAAAATTTCATTCAAGAATCAGATGTTATAGGACTGAGCAAAGAAAGCAAACAAGTGATACCAGAAGCTTATAGTATAAGATGCAGGAACCTCAAATTCTGCTGGTTTAGAGAAGTTGTTGCTGTCAGTATTAAGTCCATGCAAGAGAAACAATAGAGGTTTCTCAACTCCCTTGCTGAGTTCATGCAAAACTCCAACAATTTCATCTGTATAATAAACCATGCTAACCATGTACCTTTCCTGCAAAAGAAAGATGTAAACATGATTTAGATGAGCATGCTTCACACGATGACACATCAAATCAAAATCTAAGGGAGAAAAACCTGAAAATGAGATAATGGCTTTATTTCTCCCAACCAAACAGCATAATCAGCAGGTAGCCTAGGAGCAAATAGAACAGATTTCCCAGTTGCAACATCCTATAAGGGGGAAAAAGACAGGAAAAAAAGACCATTAAAATATATGCAATAAGTATTGCTATAGCTGACATGCAAATAATTGGGATATAAAAATCCTGAAGCCATACGAAACAAAAACAATTATCAATTTAAACCACATTTGAAGGCTATAAGTAAAATGCAAAATCATGTCAACAGAAACAGATATAAGCCAACTCATATGCTTATATCTGTTTATATGTAACCACAGAGATACAATTTATATGTAAACATATCCATCGAAATTAAAGAATATGAAAGAGAGAATAGCATACAATTGCTCCATAGAAACCAGGCTCCACCACTCCAAATAGATAAGCGAAATAACTCTCTTGCCTAAAACATTGAAAGAATCACCAATTACAAAAACTAGAAGCTATAAACTGAAAGAAACAAAAGTATTATCATCAATTACCTGAAGAGTTCGATGTGATCAGTACAATAGCGAGTTTTTTCTTCGCCTCCCTATAAGATTAACACAGACGAACAAAAATAGGATAATCAATATGCGAAGTGTTAATTACATTAGTATATTAATATAAATTTGTACCTGAAGAAGGACGAAACCGTGGAGAGGACGGGAGGTTTCGGTGAGCTGTTGACGGAGGGATCTGAGAAGCTTTTCGCGGTTGGTGACGTGGAGCTCCTTCGGGACTTGAGGTGGAGAGAGAGACGACGGAGACGAAGATGAAGCCATGGAAATGGCTTCTATCTGTCTGTGTCACCGATCTCCGGTGACGGGAGGAGCGTACACTTCTAAAATATGCTTCTAGTAGTTTTTGAGAAATTACTGAAAGTCTGCTTCACACCTTGAAAGTCTGCTTCATTTCTAAGCATCGTCCTTCACATTTCTACTTTTTTTTTTTTTTGCACTTACCTAATAAAATCACAATCCATTTTCATTAATTCGTAACATTAATATCATGTAACTTTTAACTTTTTTTTTTTTTTGCAAAGTGCATGTAACTTTTTACTTGATTACATCAAAATCTTTTTTTTTTTAATTTGTATTATTATATTAATATTACAATTATACACCTTTTCATTAATTTATAATACTGCTATCATTAATCTTTATATTTAATAACATCAAAATTTCCTTCTTTTTAATTTGTAATACTAATATTATTAATCTTTATACACAACAAATCATAACCTAGCGATAAATATATTTTTCTCTAAATAAAAAACTCAGGATTGATTCATCCTCTCCAGTACTCCACAAAAAAAAAAAAAAAAAAAAAAAAATTTAATTTGTAATACTATTATTAACTTTATATTAATATTACAATTATAGTCACTTCTATAATTTTTCATTAATTTTCCAATCGATATATTATAATTATAATCACTTTCATAATTTTTCAGTAATTCTCTAATCTAGAAATTGATGTAAACTTTTGAACAAGTTCAGAGAAATGAGAAATACTTTATTTATCAAAAGTCACATTACAAATGTCTAATACAACTGTTTATATACAAGCTACAGAGCTTAAGGAATAAGCTAACAAAATACTAACAAACAAACTAACTTGTAACAAAATAGATGGCACGTCTGCTACTAATCTAACTAATTACAAATTAAATTAAACTTGTTATATTCTCTTCATCCCCCTCAAGTTGGAGCATGAGGATCAACCATGCCCAACTTGGATATGAGCTTGAAAAACAAAGGGCCAGAAAGTGCTTTTGTAAAGACATCTGCAAGCTGACAGTGAGTGAAAACATGTTGAGGTAGCACAAAACCAAC
>CATKHJ010145139.1:0-11483 GCA_949750685.1 Vernicia montana | reverse complement strand
CATATTCTCAACACTTGAGAATAGATCCTCTCACAAAATACTTAAGGACTATATTCAATAATATGAAACCCTTTTCACATAATGAATATATTTATCATGCCATTGGGAATTAATATCTACTATTACATAACTATTATATGGCTCTTAGGGCATATACTACCATCATCTACGGCGCCTAACAGGGCATCTCTTAGCAGAATGATCAAGTCTACCACATGCTACACATAGATGCTTGGGAAATCCTGGCATCAAATCACGAAGAGGTGGAATGTACCCAGCTCTCGGATGCTCATAAGCACGCCTAACTCTAGCAAGCTCCCATCTAATCTCCCTGACCTCTCTCCTTAAGTCAAATATCTCCTACCACAAGAGGCAGTTCTCTCTCACTATAACATTATACCTAGCCTTCATCTGGACTATCCATACTGGATTAGGGTCCTCCTCTGGCTCAGGTTGAGTAGTAGAGGCCACATCAGAAACCTCCCCCTCTCTAACAGATTTATATTATCGTGGCGGTATCTACACAACAAGGTTAATGAATCACAATAAAATATCACATATAACAAACATGTAATCATATAAAAGGAGTCAATCATGTATATTAAGTTAATGCGAAACTAACTTGTTGATGGACTTCAATGACATTTAGGAATCCTATGCTCCATGGTTCAACTTATATGCTATGACTCTTATGATTGTAAAGTCTATACTAGATTAAGCTTATGCTCTGATACCAATTTTGTCACATCCCACTTTTGAGATGTGACGGTCATAGGGCATAGGGAGACATAAGGTCACCTAAACCTGTAGAACCCCTTATTCTATACTACACTAAGCTAATCATTCATTTAATAATTTACCAAAACCATAACCTGCAATGAAAAATGTAATCATTCAACGTATACCATTATACATTTAAGGTATACCAAATGAATACCATCAATGTACTTAACGTATACTCATATAATTATCGATATATTCATTGCATTAGATCATCCATACTTAGTAGTTATCATTCATCATGTTCCATACCATCATATAGTAATTACAAACCATAAGTAGCAAATTAAAGTATTCAGAACTGTAATACAACTATGAACCATAATAACCATGGAGCTCTAGATTGAGTTTCTTCAAGATATATGACCATTGTGATTCCCAAAAATAACAAAATAATCTAAGGAAGAAGAGTAACCCAAGCAGAAGGATAGAGCTTGAGATTTACCTTATTGAATCCTCTAAAGCACTTAAAAAAAAAAAATAAACCACTAAAGGAGTGATACAAGCTTAATGAATACATGATAACTTAACATAATATGCAAGCGAAATGTAAATAGGACAATGAGATTGAATGATGTTTAATATCAATAGGGAATTTCAATCAATGGTTAATCATTCATTATCACTTTAGCAGAAATTAGAAAACTTGGAAGCGGTATGCTTCCCACTTATAAATAAATAGAGTGGCGGCTTATGCTTTGCTCACTCACACTAAATACTTAAGCGCAAGACTGATCAAGTCTCACTGCTAGGACTACCCCTCCTAACTTAGGCGGATACACTCACTCTATCCGCGGGGTTTTTACCATGTGCACATGACTGACGTATAACCCCACATCAGTTGGAGATTTTTGCTTTAAAAGGGTTTACCAATAAAGGAGGTATAGCAATAAATATATTAATATATAAAACTATAGGTTTCATCAATGGAGGAACAATAACTTATAAACTTCAAATGAAGTAATGATTACAATAACATATGTTGTAGATACATTGTAGGCCGAAGGCCTATAGAAAGAATTCTTAGCATAAAAGTTCACTTTTCATATCAATGATGTAAGATTCATATTCAAGAATATTAAGGTTCTCAATGAGGTACAATGAATGAATGACAATTCAAGTTGGATGCCCATATTATATTAAGGTATCATATACTCATATTGACTTCCTTAGCTCCTAATACAACTTCTAACACAGACAGTAGTGGGGCTCCTCAATTTTCGGAACACTTTCCTTAGCTTTTCCTTTAGGTTCTACAATGAACCATTCCATTCAAGTCATTCAATTGAACACTAATAAATACTTAGTCAACTTAGCTTATTCTAACTCTAACTCTAGTACTACTAAGTCTATACTTAAAACACTAATCACCTATTATCAATTCAATCCATCACACATAATACATGTAAATACATATAATATTTTTTTAAACACTTGAACGCCATTATCACTAAATTGGCCGAATAGGCCTAGGATATAAGTCCATCATTTGCTTCACTTTTCATTAGCTCATTTGTCATATTCAATCAATTCATAACAAAGTAATTCATATTCTCACTCATAATAATTATCATATTGTTTTTCCTAAGTATGGTCAAACCATACCTAAGGAAGGAAAAACAATTCATTCAATCAATTTCGATTTAGTTGCATGAACATTCAATTAACATATTTGTTAATCGAATTTATCGTTCAATTGAAGGAAAATCAATTTGGTTCAATAAAACCTAAAGGTGGCCAAACCCTAGGATTTGAGGAAAAATATTTTCACAATCAATTCTTCAAATTGATTCAACATTTATCTAATTGACATATTAATAAGTTCAAATCATCAATTAATTACATGAATTAATCTTTGGGGTCTCATTCTTAAGGGTGGCTGAACCACACTCAACGGAAAAACAAAATTGGTTTAATTAATATTCAAATTGATTTCATATATATCAAATTAATATGTTAATGAACTCAATTTATCAATCAATTGTATCATTCGATCATTCATTTTAAAAAACCCTAACTTACATAATCCATAGGAAAAGGGAAAACTTAGGAAAGTTCAACCAAATTCAAATTAACTTTTGGATCATGCAATTGATATGTTATTAAGCCTAAATCAAGGTTCAAAACACAAAATGAGCAAAGGATTCAAAAATCCTTTAGTGGTCGAACCACTTAGCTCCAAAAACTTAGATTTTTAAGCTTCTTTGTTAATTCAATTTCACATGCTAAACACACCTTTTTCACACCCACATTTCATTATTTAAGCAAGTTACAACAAATAAAAATTTCTCCCTTTTTGAACCCATATGGATGAACCCAAAAGGGAGGAGGAAAAGAAAAAAAAACATTTAATACTACAAAGAAGATACAAGAAACATACTTAAAATGAAGAAAAGACTTGTGTATATAAGAAGTTACCTTGAAAATTCTTCCTTTGGGTGGGAAACTTTCTTGGCCGAACCAATAGAATGAAGAAGAGAGAAAATTTCTTTTCTTTAAGTGGTGGTTGGTGAAATGAGAAGTTAAGTAATTGATGGAGTGTTTTGATAGAAAATGGATAGTTAGAATTTGTTCATTTGATCTTAAGGTGGTAATTCAATGGCTTTTTGAAGAAGCTCAATCTTAGAAATTTTATTTTATTGAATCAAAGATGATGGAATGAGTCCTGGTTCATTGAATCTTCATTTTTGGCTTTTAAAATTGTGTTAGTGGAAAGTGAGGTCTGATGAAGCTAATTCCAAGCGAAGTGAGATCGTTCAGAATAGTTCACCTTTAGTTGAGTTGGTATTTGAAATGATGTGACCTGTAAGAAGAAACAATAGTCAAGTAGGCTAGGCGGGGTGCCTAGCAAAGCCACTCCGACGGTCAAGTTAGTGAATAGGCTCAAGGTAAGAGATCAGGAACAATATTGGAGAATTGCTTGTGTTGGTGTTAGCAAGAATGCATGTACCTTTCGTTGGTTTGATTTTGAGGTATTTATAGGAGGTAGATCCTTACATGAGTTGAGTATGGATTTCCTTGACCGGTTCGGATATAGATTAGCTTGTTTTACTGTCTTAATCCGCTTCCTACTCGGACACGAACTAGATGGCTTCTTATTTGACTTTGAGCAATGGGCTTGCAAGTATTTTATATTGGGCTGGGCCCAACTTACTTTACTACCCAGTTCGATATATTTTGTCCCTTATCAAGGTCCACTTTCCACTAACCCAATTTTAAACAAAATTTTTTCTAACACAAAAATCAATTTTCTACACATATTACATGGGTTGGCCAACCACTTCTATGGGCTTAGGCTTTCTAATACTTTGGTCACTCATAATTATATACTTATGAAAATTTTGATTGTTTTTGAAAAATGACTATTTTACCCTTATTCTAACATACATTTATATACTTAATTATTAATGTATAATCAAACACATTCACATTTAATGTTCACACAAATAAAATAATTTCATGCAATTAATCACAATAATCAATCAAGCATATTTATTTACTCTAAGGCTCAACTTTGGTCTTTCTAATCCAAGTAGCATTCAAATTTCTTTTCTATACCATTATAGTTAAAGTCTATGGGCTATGCAAGTCTAGGGTATTATACTTATACTCATTCACATATATAGGCGGAATGGCCTAGGGTTAATTACCCTTCCTTTTCTTTTCATTTTTTGCTTTCAACATCACATTCAATCAATTTTGCATAAGGGATAAGTACAAAAAAGCCTTTTAAGTTTGGCTCGGGAAGCAAATATGTCCCTCAACTTTATTTTAGAATAAATAACTTGTAAATTGTCTTTTTTGGATCATTTAAGCACCTCTGTCTAATAGAAATTTAACACTGTTTGAAACACTTAATATTTTATATTAAAATAATAGAAAAAATTAAAAATTCAAGAACACATATTCATCATTCATCATTCATGCTAGAACTCAACTCAAGAGATTTAGATCCACCAATTTCTTCTTCTTCCTATTCAACTCCAACCCAAAAAGTATTGTTACTCCATGCACTTGACGTAACAATTCTAAGGCGCCTAAGCAAGCACAAGAGCTAACTACACCAACCACTGTAAACTCGTTCAAACAAACAACTAAAATCTTTTTGCATTCTTTTAAAGATATTTATGGATTCTATATAGAACCCATGATGAGAGAAGCCTGAAATCAATGCATTATGGCCAACAAGATTTGGTTCAGGCATTTTATCAAGCAATTAGCCAACAAGATTTGGTTTAGGCATTTTATCAAGCAATTGGCAAGCTTTATTGAAGAAACCCACTTGTGAGTATATATAAATCATGGTGCTCTAGGAACGATGTGCTCAAAGGGCTTTGCAAGCTCTATGAGTCAGTAGTTAACAATTTTCCACTTTCAATTTCACTACTAAACTTATCATCACCTCTATTTCTCTCGCTTTCATCTCCAATTCGAAAGGTCTTGTTATATTAGATCTGTTAAAGTAATTTAGCAATGGCGGAGACAGAGACGTTTGCTTTTCAAGCAGAGATAAATCAATTATTGAGTTCGATCATTAACACGTTCTACAACAATAAGGAGATTTTTCTCAGAGAGCTTATTAGCAATGCTTCTGATGTAAGTTTTCCCCCTTCCTCCATAATTAGATTTGTGCTTCTATGTTAAACACATGTATATTGATCTGTTTTAGGAGAAAAAAAATTGAAATTGAAATCTATTATTGGAAATTTTTTTTCAAATGAGATTAGGATTTTGGAATTTTAATTAATTAGGGTTTCTGTAAATTTGTGATTTGGTGTTTTGAATGTAAAAAATTTACAAAAATTGAATTTATTTTAATTTTAATTTCAATGGATATCGAAAGAGATGAATGATGAATATGTGTTCTTGAATTTTTAATTTTTTTTTATTATTTTAAAATAAAAAATATTATTTTAATATAAAAAATTAAGTGTTTCAAACGATGTTAAACGTCTGTTAGAAAGATGTGCTTAAATGACCCAAAAAAGACATTTTATAAGTTATTTGTTCCAAAAAAAAGTTGAGGGACATATTTGCTCATCGGGCCAAACTTTAGGGACTTTTTTGTACCTTATCCCTTAGCATAATCATACTTCATGTATTAGGTTGAATAAAATTTAAATTCTAAAACTCTAATTTCACCATATAGACTGAATAGTTTCCATTATTAAACCCTAGTTAAAATTCTACTTGTTTCTCATTTTGAAGCAAAACTTAGCATATATACACAACCACAAGTTTAACTATTAGCTTTTATCAAATTATAGGGTTAAGGTTAAGAAACCCTAACATGGCCGAATGGCTTAAATTAACAAGTTGTAATCTTACATTTCATTTATTTACCTTTATTTTCATGTTCAATTAATTTTCATATATGAACAAGTCATTTGTAAGGTCAAATAAAATTAAAGTCTATAAAACCCTAATTTTACAAATTATTTAATTAATTTTAATAATTAACTCATATTCTCGATTTGAATTTTTATCAATACCAATTTAACTAACTAACCAATTTAAAATTAATTTCTAGTCAAGCAACCTCAAATATACCAATTCAAATATGAAATTATTTTCTAACTTTGCAAGACTATTCCTACCATTCTTTTTGCATATTAAACTAGATATATCAGGTTGTCATATATCCAAATTCATATTAAAACTCATTCTACACAGGACACGGTTGATTTCCAAAGTTGGTTCTGTTTCTTGCGCAAAAATAAACTGAGCACTATTCACTTTTTTAATCATAATTCACAGAATACTAGACCACTTGTAAAACCATTTTATAGGTAGATTTTTAACATCCATAGATACATTTCTTATGTTTAGACTTAAGCCCAATTTTGCCTCTAAGGTATTCAATTAAATCCATCAATTCCAAATTGTTAACCTAAGCCTATTTTATCAATCAGTCTGTATTTAGGAGACTTATCTCTTCACCCAAGTGGAATCTGGCCAAACCATTGAATAGGCTCATATTTTACACATAAACTTACAATTTTTTTATTTGACTCATTATCAAATTATGTCTCTAAAATCCTCAATTAAATAAAGTAAATTCAGACTGCCCACTTGAACCCTAATTTGGGTCAGTATGCTTGTAAGGAAGATATCTCCTAAACCCCTTGAAATTTCTTCAAACTCTTTTACAGGTCCATAATTAAGACATATATCTACAATTTTTATGTTTAACATTTTTCCTAATTCTATCTTTAAAATTATAAAATTAGCAAACAAAATTTCTTACTTCTTTAAATCTCAAAACCCAAATTTTGTACTTTGTGACTTTACTTAATCGAAGTCCTAATTCATTATACATATATCATTACAAGCTTATATATCTATTGGTTTCAAATTAAGAGCTTAAATCTCACTTTCCTCTTAATTGGCTGAATATACATGTAGGTAGAAAACCCTAACTTTCATTCAAGTTAACTATTTGGTTTTTGATTGATAAAATATCAAATTCAAGTACACTTAAGACAAATTCTTCATAGATTAAAACTAAAAGAATTTTCCTTTCCTCCTTCCACACTTGGACGAATTACTCACAAGAAATGATGGAAAAGATCTTTCAAAAATCAAGCAAACAATTCTCAAAACTGTAGTAATATCATATAAAGGAAAAGATTGGTTCAAGAAATTATTTTGGAAAGTTGAATCTTCACTTCTTGTTATGGTGGCCGAAATTTTTGGAATTGAAAGAGGAAATAAATTTTCTTTTGTTCTTCCAATGAAAGCTATGGGTGAGAATATGAGTGATAGTGAAAATGAAAATTACACACACACACACACACACACACACACACACACACACACACATATATATATATATATATATATATATATATATATATATATATATATAAAGATTTGTTCAAGAAATTACCTTGGAAAGTTGAATCTTCACTTCTTGTTGTGGTGGCAGAAAATTTTGGAATTGAAAGAGGAAAGAAGTTTTCTTTTATTCTTCTTCCAATGAAAGCTACAAGTGAGACTATAAGTGGTAATAAAAATGAAGATTATATATGTATATATATAATCCTTAATAAAAAGGCAAGCACAGAGCATACTTCTGTTACTTATATAATTTGAAAATTATAAAATTATGAAAGATAAAATATACCTTTATATTAATTTGAAATTATAATTTACAAAACTTTTATTTCTGTAAATTATAGAGATACAAATACAATTTTGAAGGTACGGATTGTGTTTGAGTAGAGAATTGTGAACCCTGAATTTTGCACCGTTTGAACCCTCGGACATGCGATTAAGCCTCGAAAACTGAAACGGGCAAGAAAGGGTCAAAAAATCCGACGAACCGGCTCGTCTGACCTGGAGGACCGCACAAGGCCCTCCAGGGACCGCACATGACCTGTGTGGTTTCGCACAGGGCTGTGCGGAACCACAAGGCTATATGTGGTTCTCTCTGCCCTGTGCGGTCCATCTTCTGCTGTGCGGTCCCAGAAGCTTCGTGTATGGTTCCAGAAGCCCTGTGTGCGGTTTTGAGCTTCAGAATGCTAAATCCCACATCGAAAAAACACAAAAACTTCCCTAGCTGCTATTCCTATATAAACTTTGTTCACAGGGCTGTGCGGAACCACAAGGCTATATGTGGTTCTCTCTGCCCTGTGCGGTCCATCTTCTACTGTGCGGTCCCAGAAGCTTCGTGTGTGGTTCCAGAAGCCTTGTGTGCGGTTTCGAGCTTCAGAATGCTAAATCCCACATCGAAAAAATATAAAAACTTCCCTGGCTGCTATTCCTATATAAACTAGCCCCCCCAACTCATTTCTACACAACAAAAGACACTTGACTAGCTAAAATCAAATCTATTTGGTTAAAAGCTAGCCTTTTTTAAAGGCTTGGTTCGAAAAGAGCTGCCTTTTAGTCAAAAGCTTTTCTCTTGTTGGATGATCGTTCGTGGTTCATTTCCTCAAGTCAGTTCGAGGAAGTTCCAAAGACGCCGTCCTAGTAGCCATTAGAAGGCTTCGGTTCCACCAAGTCAAGTCAAGGTGGAATTACGATTCGGTTGCCCGCTCCGTCCATACGTCTCCAAGCCTCGTCATCAAAAGGTATTTATTTTCTTCTCTTTTCATTTATTTATTTTATTTGTTTTGAAGTTTTGTTTTGCTTCTTTGTTGTGTTTGTTTGCTTTTGTTTTCTTTTAGCTTAGTTTCTTTTATTGCTTTGCTATTATTGTTTTATTCCCTCTTACATGTTCCCTTTTTCTTTTGTCCCCTTTCTTTTAAGTTCTTTTATTCTAACTTAGTCATTGCTTGCCCTTTTCTCATAATATGATCCCTTTTCCTTAATCCCTTTCTTTTTTTTAGTTAATCACTTTAAAGGCATGTTGATTAAAATCTGAATTAATTAACTTGTTTCAATTGAATCGATGCACTTTTGTTTGTTAATTTAACCTGACTTAATTAACAACTTGGTAATCAACTTGCTTGATTAAAATCAATCCAACCAACCTTTAATCAATGAACTGAAACATGATAAAAGTTTCAGACTAAAACAGATCCCTTTCGCAAGAAGGCGAACTACGTGGATTTTGATTCCCATTCGAAGGGATACGTAAGCATGCTTGTCTGAAAAAACATCAAATCCAATTAAAATGAATCTTCTCCTTTCACTTTCTTTTATGTATTTTGTTCTTTCTTTCAATTCCTTCTTTAATTGTTTTTTGCTATTTGGATTCTTTCTTTAATTGCTTTTATTATTGGATTTAATTTTGGGGAATGTGTTGCTTTCCTAGAATCCTATAAGGGCTAGAGAAAGTATCTCATATTTTGATTTACTTTGTAAATTTAAGATTCTTATTTACTTTCTGTATTCAATTACTTTATTGCATTACTTTAATTCATTCATAATTGTTTATTCATTTATATTGTTCATGAAATTCCATTTTAAGTCATTGTTTATTAAATTTTCCAAACAAATTACAGATAAACCGAAAACCTAGTCCCCGAATCCTTTTTGATAATCGAGGCTAGTACACTTTTTCTACTGAACAATAATTGGAGTCAATCAATTGGGTTTTTTCCTTAACTTTCCCAAAATAAAATAAAATTAAGGTGGCAACTCCGAAATTCATTTTCAAAATCAACCAATCCGAACCCGAGAGTTCCATCGTGAGACAAACCCGAATGAACATTTCGATCCCCTCTAGCGGATCGGACCGGTGCTCGGGCGAGGCCTCACAGTTGGCGACTCCACTGGGGACTGATTCTTTTTATAAAAGACAAGTGGACTACCAATTGGTTTAAAATCAAAGTTTGGCATTTTTACTACATAAATGACTTTCATGCATCACTTACATAGGCTCTTTGCTTTCAACCTAGCTTTCTTAGGAAAACAATAGATAGAAAGTAGCATCGAGTGGGAAACCTTCCTTAGGTCTGCTTGCTGATAGCGAAATCATCCACCCCGCGACGTTTACGAGTATGCACGTACTGTTGGACCCACACGAGGCTCTTTGACTCACATGTGGTTAGGTATATCACTGCTCCAGTGTGACGGGTACCCAATTCTAAGCCACCCTTACCCTATCATGTAATGGATCTAGAACTTGGTCCTTAGGTTGTATGCACCTTAACTGAAGCCTACTGTGTATATCCATGAAATGACTTTTCATTCATGCATTCATACATCCATGCATAAGCCTATGGACCTTGAACAAAGTGGATATGTTTTCTTAAAAAGAAAGATTGCTATCCCAAATCCCTGATCTATCCTTCACTACTCAAAAGTCTGTGATTGTCTTGGAACATGATTCCCTTTCCCCATTTTTGAGAGTCAAACACTTATCCTTATCCTTTTTTGCTTTTCAAAAGGTATTTAAGATGGCCGAAGAGACCGGTACCCTTCCATCAGTTGATGACCTAATTGGGCCCCACCAAGAAGAAGAGGCCATCCCCATAAGCTCCATTGTTACTGGTATTATGGCCCAGCAAGAAAGACAGATTGAAGCTGTTGAACGCAGGTTTATAATGGCCTTAGAAGCTCAGAAGACCCAGTTCCAAGAACGGACCCAGTTCATCCTTAAGGAGGTCCGAAACATTTTCAGTCTACCCTGAATGCCCCTCCTCCTACTATAATGAACCCGAACCAAACCATCCCCGGTTTGAACCAAGTCCATACAAATGCTGCCTCTTCTTCCAAATTGACCACTGACCCAACTGGAAGAGAGAAAGCAATAACTGATGCTTCATTCATCCCAAACACTACTCCACCACTGAATCCAACCACAAACACCATCATACACTTTACCATTTCTTCTCCTGCGGATCTTTTCCAAGGGAAAGAACCTTTCTCTAACCCTGACCTGAGAAAACTCATGGATAAATTTGAATCCATGGAAAAGACCATCAAAAACCTGAAAAGGCATGATGATGCCATTGATGTCAGCTTTTTAGATCTTTTTCCCAATGCTAGATTACCACCAAAGTTCAATATGCCGAATTTGGACAAGTTTAATGGAACTACCTACCCTAAGACACACCTGAAAATGTATGTAGGGGCAATGAGGCTGTTTGGGGTTGATGATGAGCTCCTTGCTCAATTATTTCAGCAATCTTTAACAGGGGCTGCAGTAAAGTGGTTACTAGACCTGGACCAAAACCAAAAGCGGACCTGGGATGACATATGTAATGCATTTGTCAAGCAGTATCACTATAACATTGAGGTAGATATCACAA
>CATKHJ010145136.1:0-35047 GCA_949750685.1 Vernicia montana | reverse complement strand
TTTTGCAAGTAATCTTCTTTTTTTTGAACCTTCTTGTATTTATAGGAATGTTTGAATATGACTGTTGGGCACGGATCCAAAAGAAATCTGCTCTAGATTGACTTTCTTGATCTTCCCTCCAACTTCCAACGGCTATTTTTTTTATGATTTGCGCGACTTGAACGTGCGTTCAACCTTCTTCTTTAGTCTTCGACCTTCGACCTTCGACCTTCGACCTTCGTCTTTGGTCTTTGACCTTCGTCTCTGCTCTTCTTATGCACATGCATGAATGTGCGTTCACCTTATTGAACGTGCGTTCAAACCCTGAAAAAAACTTTTTACATGCTTTGATTAATGTTAAACAATTTTTGATGAGCATATAAGTATAACATGAATATATCAAGAAAGTTTTCATCAATTTTACTAGGTTTTGTAAATCAAAATACCCAATTGGTCAACAAAGTGATTATCAGCCATATTTAATCTCCTCAAACTTGAAACTCTTCCAATTGAAGCTGGGATTGGACCGAAAAATGAGTTAGAAGAAAGAAGAATGTCCTCTAAATTCTTCAACTTCCCCATGTCATTAGGGAGAATCCCACTAAAATTATTACCCTGAAGAAACAGAGAGTTTAAACTACTCAGTACACATCCATTTAGGCTGCCAGAAGGTCCAAAAATTTCACCATTAAGTTTGTTGAAACACAATTCAAGAACTTGTAAGTTGCATAGATTCCTCCATGTTTTTGGTATTTCCCCCTCTAACCAACCATTACCAGAAAGATGCAGAACTGTAAGCAGCTTATAGTTGCTCATCTCTCTTGGCAGGGAGCCTTTAAAAGCATTCCAACTAAGATCAAGATTTTGAATCTTGCTAATATTAAATAACCAGAGAGGGATTGTGGAATTGAAACTGTTTAGGCTAAGATCAAGAACAGCAAGAGATGTGAAATTAACATGGAAAATGGAAGGAATTTGGTAAAGCTGACAAGTACTTAAGCGCAATTCTTCTAAAGAATGAAGCATGTTTATTGAGTGTAACCAATTCTTGATTTTGGAAAGGTCTAACCCTAATAAGTGCAATTGTTTCAAGAAAGAAAGAGTAGAAACAAAAGGGAGATCATCAATTGTCAATTCAAAGTTACCACTCAAATCAAGAAATTGCAAAATTGAAAGATTGCCTAGATGGGAAACTCTTCCCCTGAATTGTGCATGAGAAAAGTTGAGAAATTTCAAGTTTTTCATAGAAGCAAGAAATTTGGGAATTTCAAAGGCTGCGAAGTTGTTCATACTCAAGTCTAAATAACTCAGATAGGTCAAATTAAGTAAATAATGGTTTATCTCACCTCCCAAACTGGATTTGCTGAATTCTGTCAAACCATTAGAAACTAGTAATGGATTCTTGAGGTCAAGCTTTATGACATGGCCAGTTTTGTTGTTGTAGCCAACTCCTTCCCACAAGCAGCAATCTTCTCCAACCCAAGAAATTAGCCTGTTTGAGTTGTCTTTGAGACCTTGTTTGAACTTGAGAAGGGCATTTCTCTCACTTTCTATACAAGTTATAGCTCCATTAGTGCAATTAAAAACAGAGTTTTCAATCAAAAGAAGAACAAAAAAGATCTCAAGAATAGCACCACAAGTTCTCATGTTGTCAATTTCTTTAATTCAAGAAATGCTATAAGAAAAGATTGCAAGCAAGACTGTTATTTATAAGTGTAAAGTTGTCTTAAATTTAGCCCAATGGCCCAAGTCCATTTTTTCTTATCATTCACACGTTACACATTATTATATCTCTTCATTTACTTAAGTGATTTATAGCTAAATTTTTCTTTGGTAGATGGATAAAGACGTGGAGCTTTTAAGGACATAAATGTGAAGAATTCATATCTACTTATTGGTACTTGAATTGCACTATAAATAGGTGCAATACGTTTTTAGCAAAGGCATCAAAAATCAAGCGAAAACAAGTGAGTGTGTGTACCAAGTGAGGGAAAAAGAGAAGTGAGTGTGTGTATTAGAGTATTGTGAGTGTTTGGCAAATTTCAATAAGATCTCTCTTCAAATTTAATCTCTCAATTAGGTCCAACAAAATATTGTTTCCTTTATTATTTTGTTGTACATTTAGAGGTGAGTTTATTGGGCGTATTTGGGTTTAAGGGCTTGAGTGTTATTCTACATTTATTTGGTACTCTTCATTTTAATTAGTAAATTTTATTTTTCTCTCGTTCGTAAATGTAAACTTACACCAAACCACTTAAATTTCGTGTTTCTATTTTATTTTTCTTATTTTTGTCATCAATTTGTTATACCAATAAGCTTCAATATTGAGGTTTCTTTGTCCTGCCTTGCACTCTCCTTATTGCACTCAAGACTATCGTACATGCATGATAAGCAAGCACATCTGCACATGTAACATATAAGATTTTGACATGACCACCATGGGAATTAATTGTTTTGAGATGACTAAATAAAAATTGTACGTGTATGTATGAATTAGATGTAGTGTGATTAATCTTTTCTTGACTTTTAATTAATTGATGGATACAGCAGGGAGAAATTGACATATGATGTGAACAATTTGATTGGTTCATTGTGATTTGTGAATCATAAACATTAATTAGACTTGTGTCTCTCATGACGTGAATCATAAACAAAATCTTTTTGTTTTGTGATTATTGGTAATAATCAACACATATTGTTATATTGAGTATTATCATAATTAAAATAATTATAATTAATCAATTAGGTGAAAGACCCCTATATTATTTATTTATATATTAATTAAATAAATAATATATATTAATTACTTATTTATTTCATTTTCAATCAATGTGAAATTATTTTTAGCACTCCCTCTCAAGTGAAAATTGTGAATGAACATCCAATTGTCACTTAGACTAAAAATTGAATCGACTAGGACTGGACATCCAACTCGAAAAATCAGGAAAGAAATTCAAACACTCTCCCTAAAACGCAGCGGTTGGGACTGAACATTTAATACAGACCTGCTCTGATATCATATTAATTTTTATGAATATAGAAGAAAGACAAATATAAAAGAGTGTTAAGAACACAAACACACACACATCACATATTGGTATATTGGACACTATCAAAACTAACATAACTAGAAATAACCAATTAGGTGATAGATCATCACTATATATTAATTACTTATTTATTTTATTTTCAATAAATGTGGAATTACTCTTAATACATTATAATATTAAATTTATATTTGCTATTTGTTCAATCAATGATCCAACAGATAAATAATTTGATATAATAAATGGTTGAATTGTTGTTCAAATTAATTCAATGCAAATGTATAGAGATAAACATTTTAAGCTAATTTAGAAAATCAAATTTATCCTTTTTTCCTATAAAAAAAGTTTAATGTAAAAATAAATTTATAAGTATAATAAATTGTAGTTGTTTTTACTTTTACATTAAGAGATAGTTTAGCTAAATAGGGTAGGAAAATTCTCTCTCGCATACTATTTACTCTTGGTATGATCCCCTAAGAAATTTGGTATTTTTTTTTTAATTAATGGAACCTTTTTTTTTTTCTTATTTTCTGTTTACTTTTTCTGATGTGTTAAAAAAAAAAATTGTTTACAATATCTTTTTATTTTAAAAATTATAGGTATGAAATGGAAGATCTTAAATACATATAATGACAAGATATTGGTTATTTTATTTAGGGACTGAGTGGTGTGCTCATCTTTTAACATTAAAAAAAAAAATAATGTGCATAAATTTTAAATTTCAATTATGAATAATCTCTCTTTTCTAATATTAGAAAAAAAATAAAAATATATTTTTTTATATTAGAATTTTGGTAACAATTTTTTATATTACGGTTGTATATTATTATTAGCAACAACTTTTCATATTGATGTTGTCTATTAATTTTTAGCAACAAAATAATTTTGTTGTTAAAGTTTTAGCTGCTAATATACTATTGGTTGTAAGTATGTTTCACATAATTAGTAATACACTGTTTATGCATTGAATGCAACTCAACTGCCTAATTGAACTTAAAAATTAATAAATTTGAGTTTTAATGAATGGTATTGAGTGGTCAATTTTTGAAGAGATAAGTTGTTTTCTTAAGCTGTGTTTGAAAGAGATTACGGCTATTAATTCTAAATCAAGTTCAGATTAAGTAGAGGGTAAAATTATTGAAGATGTCAAAATGGTTAAGCTGCAACAGTTTTCTTTATCTTCTGATTTTGTTACTCGAGCTGCGGATCTGTTGGCTAAATTAGCCTGTAAGGATAGGCCGTTTGTTTTTTGGCTAGACTGGTAAATTCAATTTATCTAAAAATTTCTCCTTATAATTTTGAGTTAAATGGCATTTTAGTATTTTCATCTTAAAAAAATGATCTTAATTCAGGACAATTAGCAACGCGCAGAGAATCATTAATATAACTTAAGCCATAACCAACGCAAAAAAAAAAAAAAAAAAAGCCATATAAAAATAATATATTATCAATTAAGTTTTAAAAAGTCTACATGTTGAGTTGATAAACCAACCAAGAACAACTTAATTTGACTCTGCAGCAGGATCTTCTATTGTCTTTGAGCATACATAGCTTAGCTTTATTTATTTAGCTTTAATTTGGTTCGAATATCTGCTTCACCCTCTACTTTTGAACCCCTTCAGTAAGAGTAGTACAAAGAATCATAAAACACCATTAATACAAGTTAATGACGATTTTTAATAAATTAAACACAGATAGAATTTCACAATATTATATATGTAGTATTAAATTAAGCAAAAGCATTGTGTATGGGAATGCTTATATATATACTATTAAGTGAGCATAAATTTTAATTTTTCGAGAACCAAAAACTATTATTCTAGCTTGGATGTGGGAGAGAAAATCAGAAAACTAACCTTACTATATATATAAATATGCTTGCCATCTAAGATTCACCTCCATTATTGAACTTTCTTTTGAGCTTGTTTATCTTTATTGCAACTATCACCCAAAGCTCATTGTAGATTTTGTCAACCAATTCAAAGTATGAATGCCTCCAAGAATTCTTGAAATACAAAGCACTACAAACTCCCACAAATCCAGCCATAAATCCCACTCCCAAGCCACAGTAAAACCAAAGCATTTCGAATTATTCATCATCTCTGGTACTTTCTTTAACAGCCTTGTGATGTTGATCTTCAGGAGTAACTTCTTGCTGGCAACTTTGTAATGGAGGTCCACAGAGTCCATTGTTGCCAATGTAAATGGATTTGTCATCCAGTGTCTGCAGTTGATTCCCATGTGAAATAGGGCCAGATAAATTGTTGAATAATAAGTTCAACATAAGTAGTTCAAATTCGAAATGCTTGGACGAATCGAGCCTGAAAGTTCATTTCTTGACAGATCAAGTGATTCTAATGACTTCAAGTTGCCAATCTCTGTAGGAATATGACCCTTCGAATTGTTTCCAGACAAATTAAGGTTTTGTAGCAGTGAAAGATTCATCAACCCATTTGGAATCTCTCTAACAAATTAATTGGTTGAAAGACCAATGGAATAGAGAAATCGAAGTTCTCTTCCTTTTACATTAGTAGAAACATGATCATCATATGCAGAATTAGAACAATCAGACTGTCATAATAGCTATAAAAAGTATAGTGTCCAAAAATCAACCAAATCTCCTTCATTCACAATCATTGAAGTGAAATTTCCGAAACAGCTAGGTATTGTTCCAGTCAAATGATTGTTTGACAAGGTCAATATCTGAAGTGAAGCAAGTTGACATAGTTGTGGTGGAATCTCCCCTTAAAACATGTTAGAATGGATACTAAGTATCCTGAGTGAAGATAAATTTTCACCTATCCAAGAAGGAATAGTACCTGAAAATACATTTTTACTAATATCAAGAGTCATCAAATTCGTCAAATTCTTCAGTGATATAGGGATTTTTCCTTGCAGAATGTTCTTCTCCAAGTGTAAAGACTGAAGGTTGCTCAGAGAACCAAAAGAAAATGGAATATGACCTTTGAGTTTGTTGTTGGCAAAATCAATCACTCGTAAATTTTCCATTTTCCCAACAGTTTCCTAACAACTAATTTTTTGAGAGATCAAGAAAATTTAAATCTTGTATCTTGCATAAAGAAGGTGGAATGCTACCATTGAAATGATTGTTGGACAGAGATAAAAATGTTGAGAAATTAGGCAGTGCCCACTATTTTTGACAATACAACAAAAAATTGCAAATGCGGCATCATTTTCCCAATTGCTTGGGGAATATGGCCAGAAAGTGAATTGTTAAAAACATCTAATACATTCGCATCAGAAGGAAAAGACCCTAAAGGTCCCTCAAACTTGTTAGACTGCAAGTATATTACCCTAAAAGAATCAGGAACAAACGATTTTCGCAACCTGGGCAAGTATTCTGTAATTTGATTATGGGATGGATCTAATAATCGGATACCAGAGGAAGGGAATTATTGGTCTGTGTTTTGAGCCACTGTGGAAACTTAAGTCCTACTTTGCAAGACGGCAATAAAAGCAATTCAAGCTGAAATGGAGGTACCCATTTAGGATCAACATAAAAAACTAATGAATTTTCCCCCCATCGTCAACGTAGTCAATCTCTTGAGTTTTGAAAAGTGAAGTTCAGAAACTGTACCCTGCAAGGAATTGTGATCGACATCTAAGTTTGCCAGATTGGAAAGTTGTCCAAGACTTTCTGGAATACTGCCATTGAAGTGATTGTAATCAAGATATAATCTTCTCAAACTTGAAAGTATTCCAATTGATTTTGGGATTGGACCTCCAAAGGAGTTGGAAGAAAGAATAAGATCTTTCAGAAGCTTGAATTGTCCCAAGTTATGAGGAAGACTACCTCTAAAATTATTAGATTTAAGATTCAAAGAAATTAGACTACTGTGAATGCAACCAGATGAGTTGCCAAAGGGTCCAAAAATGTCACCACCAATTGAGTTGAAACCCAAGTCGAGTTCTTGCAAATTGCGCAGATTGCTAAAAGTTTTTGGGATTTCACCTTCTAACACATTATGTGAAAGGCTAGGTATTTCAAGCAAATTACAACTACCAATCTCACTTGGTAGAGGACCTCGAAAAGCACTGTTACTTAGATCAACATATTGGATGTTGCTAATGTTAGAAAACCATTGAGGAATGGTGGAATCTATGTTGTTTTGACTAAGAACAAGACGAGCAAGAGAAGTGAAATTAACACGGGGAAGGTGAGGAATGTGGTGAAGTCCAGAATTGAACAAGATTAACTCAACTAGAGAAAGAAGCATGTTTATTGAGTGTAACCAGTTGTCAGCTTTAGCAGGGTTTGAACCAGATAGGTCTAAGTATTTCAAGGAAGAAAGAGCAGGAACAAAGCCAAGGTTGTCAATTATCAGTCCAGGATTCCCACTAAGATCAAGATACTGCAAATTTGAGAGATTACCTACTTGATCAGGAACCTTTCCAGTGAATCCAGCAAGAGAAAGGTTTAGATATTTCAAGTTTTTCAAAGAACCAAGAAATTTTGGAATTTTAGCACCTGGGAAATTGTTCATACTTAGGTCTACATAATTTAGATGTGTCAAGTTAATTAAAGCATGGTTTATCTCACCTTCCAAGCAGAATTTCTCAGCTTCAATAGATACTGGATTATGAAGGTCAAGCTTAATAACATGGCCAGTACTTTTGCTGCTACAACAGACTCCCTTCCATGAGCAGCCATCTTCTGGCCTAATCCATGATATCAACCGCAACCGATTTGAATGGTCTGTAAGGCCTTGCTTCAACTTAAGAAGGGCATCTCTCTCGCTCTTGATACATCTTACACTTGAATTAGCTCTTGTACAACTGAGCACAAGACTCTGGATCAAAAGAAACACCAGTAGAATGTCAAGAAAGCTATTGGAGAGTTGAGATGTTTGCTGAGATTTTTAATTAAGAGTTAAAATTAGATTAGTTAAATGTAACGTTATGTTTTATTGATGTAATCCAATCCAGAAAAGTGTAATCTAGATTTGGTAAAAAGAAATGGATGTCCTTATTTTAACGAAATGAAGTATGGGCTGTTGTTGACTAGGGAAATCCATCATTCCCTTAAAAAAAAAGAACCTGCTGTAAGAAGTGTTTAATGAGAAAAAGAAGAGAAGAAAATAAAGAAAAGAAAAAAAAAATGTTGCAGAATTTCTAGTTTAGCTCTTTATGTTTTTGCTGAAATAATTTTTGCTTTAGCTTCTTTTCTTCCTTCCTAAATTCCAACAAAAGCTAGCAGATATGCCCATGGATTCTTGAATTCAAGGAAATGAAATAGCTAAGTCCAGGACTTACTGTATTTTTTCAGAGCTCACGAATCTACATCAAGAATAATTGGAAATACGTCTTCAAATAATTGCCCATGGACTGAAGTCTTCTATTATTGGTAAACTCTCATGCAAGTCATCAATCAACAGTACTCATTATGTCCCAACTTACCTCCAACTCACTTGTGGTCACAGTTCTTGGCCAACTTTGTCTTCTCAATCCAAAGAGGACCATTAATTTGCCTTTAACCTAAAAGGAGTATTGTCGGTTCAAAGAGAAATTGAGCATGGGCCATCAATCGTTTGATAATGACAATAAAAACATCAAATGGTTATGTAAAAGTGAGAAGAGATAGAAAGTCATGGATTTTTAAATAATTTTATCAAAGTACGTGATATTAAATTAAAAATTATAAACAACAAAACATTAACACATAATAAACAACACTTTGACAGGCTGAATAGTATAATTGGCCACTATTACAGCACAAAATCCTTCAAATGATTCAAACTTCTTTTTGCAACAAGTCCACCCTTATAAACAAGTTAAGATTTTGCTGCCAAAGTAGTTTAGTTCCCACCACAAAGCTCCTCGCAAGTAAGATTACTACCAGTCAAAAGAAGATAGATGTTATTGATTGCGCCACCTTCTCCACCAGGAGTCAGGACTAACTCCTTCTGGGGCAGGAGGTGTGAGAATGTCCAACATAGTTTCCTTCTCTTTTGGGGTTAATGGAACACCTCTAACAAGATTCAAAGCCATGATGTGTACATTAGTCTTTTGCCTGTGCTTCTTGTAAGCCAATATTCCTCCAGCAGCACCTGCAACTAGAAGCTGACCCCAAAATCCCATGTCTTCTTAGTACATGTACAGATTTAAAGAAACAATTAACTTTACTTAATAATGATACTTTCGGCTTTTAAACTAACCGGGGATAGCCACAAGGCTGCAGTCTGCAGATCAAACTTGGGTGCATAAAGTACCGTTTCCCCATATTCATCCTCAAGCTTTTTGTAGATCTCTTTGTCAGTTTTCCCAGACCGAATCTCATCACGAATAAGCTACATCCCAAAAATTATCAACATCGACTACGTAGGAATAATTGACGATCAAAGAAACCTTAAACCTTAAAAAGGAGGAATTGTATCTAGGAAACAGATCGAAACTGGCAAGAATTACATAATCTTGTTCTTGACATTTTCAAAGGCTAGCCGAGTAACAAACTAATAAATTAATAAAGTTCAAGTCTAAATCAGAAACTATTGACAATTTCTGTCATTTGGTAATTTCAAGAAGCCTAGAATCAACATCCCTGAGTTGCAAGGGGGTAAGCATCATGCAGATAAAAGTAGTTTCAGCTTTAGTTGCTAAATGGACTGAGTAAATTTCCCATGGCCAGCAATTTACCCTCTCCACCTATAGCAAGAACCATTCGAGACCACCAAGTTTGTATTTCTAAATAGCGTACTCTTTCTAATGCAGTAGCTGTTTGAAGACTATAAACTTGACTAGAAGCTATTATTGACATCTAATAAATTCGTAGCTTTTAAAGTAATTAGTCATCTCTCACAATTTTAGAAGCTCCTAAAGAATGATTTTGAAGTAATACAAACCCAAAGCTTGAATAAAGAGGAAAAAAATTGCACATCATAATAGGAACAAAGTAGTTCGAGGTCATTGAGAATCAGGTGCACTTGAAAAAGGAACTGCATTTAAAAGTCACATGAGGATGAATAGCAAAGGTTACCAAGGACAACCTCAGACGGTGAACCATAAGGATTGATCAAAAGAACCATAATGTTAAGGCCAGGAAAAAAAAAACACCCAAACACACACAGAGAAAAAGAGTCAACAATATAACTTCCCCAAACTTCATATATGTCACTTGAGTACAAACCCCATCAAAAGTAAACCGCACATTTTTCTTTTCAAAGAATTCAAACAAATAATGAAAAGGAAAAATCCAATCTTTTAACAAGATTCAGAACCCAGATACACAAATATCACAGCACTAACAAGCACTAAGAATTATAATTTATCTCACGTCACAAACATGTAGGCATAAAGCATAAACAGGTTATATAACCTATTAAGTGTTACATACCTTCCTGAGGAGAATAGCAATATCTGCTTGAGAATCTTCAATGGACTGACTCCCACACTCCGTACACCGTACGTTGTGACTAATATTTCTTGCCCGAGCATCCACAACCTGTGTCTTCTTCACTTCATCATCATCTTTGCTTTCCATTGTCAATAGGTATCATCCAGTTTCACTGCAGCTGAAAATATATATATATATATATATATATATATATACCGTAATATTAGAGAGCTCCATTCTCAGTGTGGCATTTTATCAAACACCTAGTACACCTTCAAAAAAGACCAAAAACTAAAAAAAAACGCCCAATACAACTAAGCATTCAAGCTAACAGACCATTAATCAAAACTAAATGAAATTCAGCAGAAACATCAAAAGAACTTGCTTTAAATTCTTATTGTTTGGTTCAATTAATAAAAGTTTCTCTTTCTCTGCATTTCTTTTTTCATACAAATTTTCTCAGCAACCAAAATAAATAAGCAGCAAAAGAACAGAGAATGAATCGATTGAACCACGCATACGAACATGATTGATAGGCTGATCAGCTTTGAAAGATGGCTTATAGCACCTTTGTCTATAATTCCTCGGCAGTTAATATTTGGCCATGGGCACAACTCGATTTTCGTTGTTATTATTCCGAATTATTAATGATTAACATCTGGTCAGGGAAAAAAACGTCGACGTTTCATGAGTAAACGGCAACAGTTTGTTCACTTCAAGCGATCTGTCTATAAATTATAGGACCTGTCGTTTTGGTCAGACTGTATGTTATGTGCTTGAAATTTGGGTGATTTAAAATTAAAACAATTGCACCTCATTGGAACACCAATGAATTTCTTTTATTTAGAATTTCACTTTTTTATACTTGAAAATATATTCATCTTAATTTTATAAATTAAATTATGCAAAATTAAGCACATCTAAATTTATTCTAAATATAAATATAAAATATGAAATTCAATTGAATTTTTAATGTCATTTTAAATATGTAAATTTATTTATAAATGAATTCTATAACTGGCTGCCATGTTGTATCCTGTAAATCATCTTTAAATGGTTTATCTTGATGGTAAAACATAAATAATCTTTGAAATAATGAAGATTAAAAATTAATGAATTTAATTTTCTATAGCTCCAATTGATTTTTTTTTTTTTTAATTAAACTCTTTGGAAGAAATTCTCGAACTCAATAGTTTGAAGAAGATTCCAATATCATTATTCTTTAGCTGGACAGATAAGGCTAAATAATTAAGTTTGATCATATAACATACATTATTACGTGGACTTACAAGCAATAAAATTTTTGGATCGGTTTAACCATGCAAATGAGTCAAATCGGTTTAACCATGCAAATGAGTCAAAGTCAACTCATTAGTCCCTCAGCACATCATTTTTGGCCAAATTTTTTCATTTAAGCCTTTATTTTTGCAATTTTATATGTAATTTTCATTTTCGACAACTTTTATTTCCTTCTTTTCATTACTTTTAGTAGGAAGATTTATTTAAAATGCCATTCGTTCTAATTATGACCAGTTCTCCATAATTATGTAATTTGTTAATTTCTTTATTTTCAGAAAAAAGTCAATATTTTAACTTGTAGGATTTTTTGAGGCTTTTATTTCTATATAATTTCTGTAAGCCTTAGAATTTAAGGCAACTTATGATATAATAAAATCTCCCTAATTTGAATCAACAAACTTTGATGTCTAATTATCTGATATTTATTTCCAAATCAACAAATTTTTAGAAAACTTCCTACGTCACATGATATTTACCATCTCAAATTTTAAATTAGGTAAGGAATTTTTGTTTTAATGAGACCTAACTATAATACCAAAATTTGCAATGTTCATTTCTAGAACCATGAAAAGAGTTTGCTTTATTGAGATTTTACACTACATAACTTGTTACAAGCTATTGTAAACTTTTCTTGAATGTCGGTTGAAATGAGGAAACTAATCATGCTATAACAATCTCTCATACCAGTATATTAACAGCAGCAGAAGGAACTTTGTCTATCACATAAACTACTTTGCTTCATTGACTTCAATAAGAATAAGAAGAAACATTGATATGCTTACAAAAATATAATGGTAAAATAGTATACTTCCAAATTGAGCACCTGAGGAATATATTTTCTAGGTTTTCCAGCTCTCCATTGTTCGGTGAAGTCTCTCACTTGAAGCCATATATATGCCAAAAACCGATGAACGAAATATAGGGAAAATCAATACCCAAATATATGTTTAATCTCCCTGCAAATCATATGATCCTCAATTTCAGATAAATGAAAGAAGTCAATCAAAAAAAAATCTCCATCTTAATAAGTATTCAGTAACTGTTTCAGCCATTTTTTTTTTTCCATTTTCAAGTCCCAGCTCCAACCATAGTAAAACTAAATGCAGGAAAAAGCTAAGAGGTTTGCCATGCTTGACCAATACGATGATTGAGTAGTAGCTGGTTCCATCTTCCAAATTGAGCAACTTCTTAAGACAAAAAAATAAGTAGCTCAGTTCAGCTATCTGACCCTCCAAACCAACTCCAATGCATAGAGTTATATTTATTCTTGCTCACCATCCTTTTAAAGGTTTATGTCCATTACGAGCAATTGTGTCCTGCGTTGGCTGTATATCTAGCCTAAACCTCCTTCATCTTGGGACTTCTTGTGCAAAAGGTACAATACTGGACTGGACTGAACACAAGAAAAGCGGAGGTGGAAAACAAAAATTAGCGAACAGTTGACTCTTGTTTCTAATCTGGGCTTTTATTGGCCAAGTAAAATAGGCTGTTGTTCCAATTTATATAGAGAAGACATGAATGATAAACAAAAACTTTTAAGATTACCAGAAACTTCCTTTTTTTTCAAAAAAAAAAAAAAACCCATAGTGATCATCAATCTTCAGAAACATGGATGATTGTTATAGGGCCATGAGAATAATGGCATGAGAGATTCAACAGAAAACAGACTCAAGTATAAAAGAGGAAAGGAAACCATTGTAGAAATGCTAGGTAAAGCATACTCTTTTTTTTTTGGGGGGGTGGGGGCAGGGCCCATATCAAAAGTATCTACCTAAAACAACAGTCAGATGCATGTGACAGCAAGAAATCAAGTTAAAGTTGGAATTAGAAATGAGACATTTAATAGTTGAAGAAGAAGAAAAAGAAGTGTTGAAAGCTATGTCACTTTTGCTTTGACAACAGTATGATTGTGTTATTTTTTGGTGGGAAAACATGTATTCAAATTAGTTTAAATGTTAGCAGAATTGTTAGTGGGGTTAGGTAGCAAGAATGGGTAAAGGTTGAGTGTAAGAATCAACTAAGTATGGCTTAAAGTTGAGCATGGTTAGCCTGAAAAAGTTAGCTAAAGTTATGATCTTTTGTACTGAAAATCTCTTGTAACTTGGTCTATATAAGAGTTGAAGAAGGAATGAATTGTGGCTGCCTGTTGAGGTTCAATTTCAGAACCTGTGCTATGTGTAATGTGGCCTGCCCATTTTGAAGGTTCATTTACAAAACCTGTCTCGGAATGTGTGCCTTTTGAAGGTTCATTTACAAAACCTGAGTGTGTTGTGCTCTGTGTGTGTGTGTTTTTGTTTTTGTGTTTGTTTGCGAGTGTTCTACCCTCCAAAAATCCAAGAAGAAGAATACATGTTAAAAAAGCACACAAGAACCATGAGATATTTATGATAGACACAGAGATAAAGAGAATTAAAAACTGAACTGTTGCATAATATGCTCTGCTTTAGAAAATTGGCCTTGTGATATGTAATGAAAACTAATCCACCATGCAGTAAGGAACAATTTGATGCCATTGATGGAGACAAGAAAAGGGCAAATGAGTATGATAGCAAAACTGAGAAATAAGAATGATAACCAATGATCACCAAGGAATCAGGATGCTTGCCAATTTTTCAGGCATTAAACAATGAAGTTGAAAACTTTGTCAACAAAAACCTTAAAAATGGAGACCTTCCAGTTTCATGTGGTATTGTTATTACTGAACATAATTGTTAGTAAACCATCATATAATTGGTCAATTGGCATCTAAAGCTAATTTTCAACTTATAGAGCTCATTAAGAGTTAAACTAAGGAAAAATGTTTTAGCTAACCAAAAATATAAGCTCACACTAAAATGGGTAAATATAAGAAAAAGATTTACCTTTATTCTGATGGGAGAAATGCAATCTCAATCTCTTGGAGAGATTTTCCTTTTGTTTCTAGCACATTCTTCTTCACAAAAATCACTGCCAACAAACAAAAGCTAGCAAAAATTGTATACAAGACTAGTGGCCCAATTTGCTCCAGTAAACGCAGAAACAATAGACCCACAAAGAAATTTATGACCTGTTAGAGACACCCAAGGTCTTATCAGCAATAGAGCAGTGGTAATTCATAAGTTTAAGAAGTTGAAATGAATCAGAGAAATGAAAGCAAAATCTAAAAGTGTATATATCATGCATGTACATTATTACTTAAGCACATATATTATTTATTTTGCATGTGTGCGTTGGGTGGGGGAGAATATGTGGCATAATTCCAATTACAGTAAGCATGACCAGGGGGGAAAAAAAAAACAGAATATTGATTGAAATTCCAAGATTATCCTAAATGATGTGTCGTAAAGTGTCCATAATTTGCATCCCATGAAAGTCTTATGACAAATGGAATGGGAACAGGAAGGCAGAATATAACATCAACATGTAATGCAATACATGAGGATAGGCATCTTTTATCATACATGGTCAAAATTAGCAAAATTATATTGGCCATAAAATATAATGCCTAAAAGAAAAGGTAACTGTGTTGCATTTTGCCAAATACCAACACTGAGAGACACTACTATTTTCACTCCTGTGTCTTGTTTAGTTCTTTAATCTATAATTCAATGTTTTATATATGACATACATTATATGTTAGACATATATATAAATGGTAATTACGTCACGTCATCTCTTTACTTTACATGGTTGAGATATAGAAATATTGCATTTCGAGCCACTAATGATGCACATTCTAGACAATAGTAACCAAGTCCAGTTCACCAGAGGGATAGAAAATCATGCTAACTTTGATCCTAAAAGGGAAAATTGGGAAATCATATCTAATTCAATCTAAAATTCACTAGTGTTTTAAAACTGAATTTCACGTAAAAGTTTTGGCTCTTGCAGTGGAAAGAAGGGGGAGAAAAGGAAAGCTGACTAAACCATAACAGGAAGACTAGCAGAAGACAATTACCCAGTGCACAGCCATGCAGACCGCCATTGCCTTTGCCCTAATTCGACTTGGCAGTATTTCTGACAGAAGTAGACTTGGGACTGGACCAGCACCAAGAGCAAATGTCAAGACAAACCTGCATTATTAGTTTCATGTTCCAAATGACAGATATCAAAAAGCAAGCCTAGTAGAGAAAATAAATATTATATCAAGAGAGCAGAGATGCTTCTAAAGTTACTTTCCATTTGACAACCTATGGGCATAAGACTAATTCCAAAAACTTCATCCCAGGTTTGGCCAGTTGTCATTTCAATTTCAAAATGATGCTTTTTTCTAAAAGATTCAATCATAAAATTTCATTAACTCGTGATGCCAAAGAGATGTAGAACCATCTGAGAGTAATGAATCAAGCTCTCACGAGCTTGGTTGATAACTCAGTTTATTTAGGTTCATATATATTCTCACCTTTTCTGCACAAGTTGTGGAGGATTGACTACTTACATTAGCATGCCACCAACAGATAGATACAATGCAGAAGTGCTTGGCACAAACGAACTAGCTGCAGTAGCTTGAAGACCCATTGACACTGCCTGTACAGCATAATACAAAAGGTACAAAACTATAATATATCAACCTTTTATTTTTCTCAGTGCAAAACCTGGCGCGAATGAACATTATAATCACTGATGTGACATATTTGTATCCCGAGCATTATAGTTGTGGAAAAAAAAAGGAACTAGATGTGTTAAATCATTATATTCTCATTTCCCTATTACTGATTTCTTATGTTTATTATTTGTCAAGAAAATTATTGTTACTTGATGACCTAAGACCAATTTGTTTTCTGTTTAAGGCCATTACAAACAAGGATAAATAGAGTTAATTTTATGACTAAATCAGATAGCTACCTAGTTGCAGAAATTTTCAACTGAATGGTCAATATAAGATTCTAAATGAAACAACGGTCTACAAAAAAATCATGATGTGTGCTTGTAATTGTAAGAATGCAGAAATGAGCCTTAAGAACAATCACTTAATATGAAAAAGACTGAAGTGTAGGATGATCTCCAAATTCTCCCTCCCAAGCCATTTAGTACCTTAACTTAAAAATGACCTTCTCAGACAACCATACTATGGTTTCAGTGCATTTATTTAACCACCACAAAAAAGAAATAAAAGTAATAAAACTTATTCCAGAAAAAATTTTCTTCCTTACCATTCCAGAAAAACTCCCAAGAAGAAGCACCTTTCTTCCAAGTTTATCCATCAAGAGCATGGCAATCACCGAACCTGAAGAAATATAAAACAATTAGGAAAAACAATCAAACCATAATGTACAAATACAATGTCTAGGATGGGAGTAAAGCCATAAATATACCCAATAAGTTGCAAATTCCAACACACGTGTTTGCCAAATCTGAAGGAACACCAGCACTTCTAAAGACGGTTGATGAGAAATAGAATATAGCATTTATGCCAGATAGCTGTTGGAAGACAAAAAGTGCAGACCCAATGAAAACCACTGCAAATAGAGAAATCAAAAGTAATTATCTGGAGGGAAACTGATATGTAAATGCAACCTCAAATCAAAGAACATGTGTACCTTTATAGTGGCGACCGTATAGTAAATCTGATAACTTTACTTTGTCGTCCACTTCATCTCCTCGGTCTGACTTCAACAATTCAGCCATTGCAGATTTGACATGTGACCCTCCTAGAAGCTTCTCAAACTCAGCTTCAGCTTCAGCACTTCTTCCCCTCTGAAGCAATTCCAGAAAAATCAGTTAGCATCACTTTGATAAAATTACCATCAAGACATCAATGGTAAAATAAGTCATTACTTTGTAGACATGTGTAAAACAAGAATAAATTATCCCAAAAAGAAAAAAATAATGATATAATTAAACAACTTTAATCATATCTCAAAATAAAATTGAAATTTAAAATGATATAATTAGTGTCACATGCTATTTTTCACAAATACATATTAAATTCATCTATATTTATACTCTAATTTTAGAATTACAACTCTAATTTATAGCAGCAAATCAATTCATATTTATATATAATAATAAATAATTTAATAATACTTAATTAAATATTTATGTTATAATATAGAAGATAAAAAAAAATTAAATTTTGACGATTTCCTTCTCTTATGGGCTTTTCAACAATGTTGACAGATCCCAAAAAAATATTCATAGACACTAGTGTAAAGTGATTTTTGAATGCATTGAATAACAAAAATAGAAACAAGGGGAAAATCCTGCTTCATATGAACTGTGCACATGTTCTGATTCAGACCCCTTTTGCAAATACTGAACGGAAAACATGTTATCTTTTGATGTTACGATGATGGTCCGGTAAATGTGTCGTCATGGACAAATCTCCTAATCACTTTGATCAAAATCAGCTGAGATCTGAATCCAAATGGAAAACTTGTTTTTCAATTAACAATGTCAAATAACCATTCACTCTGAAAATTTAAGCCATCAGAATGTTAGCCAACACTATATTTAAGCATCTGTTTAGGATGATATTTGACCTAGAACTATTCTTTTATGACAAATGCATTTCCATGATGAAATTCTCATTGAATTGTATGTTGATTTTTATCACTAAAAACAAAATTTTAAACTACATGCACAGATACTTCCACACTTGGAACCAAAAGTCGGTAGAACCAAACTGACCTCAACCAATGCCCCCACACTAGGGCAGATGCATTTTCATGATGAAACTTTCATTGAATTATGTAAATCTTATCCCTAAAAAGAAATTTCGTACTATTGTTTGAAGCAACTGCATGAGTGATAACATGTATGTAGAATGTAGATACATCTATCTACACTTGGAATCAAAACATACAGAGCTGTGCAATACCCCACCCCACATTAATGCAAATCAAAGCACCCAAAAAATACACTGTTTAAGATGCAGATGATCTAAAGCTGAGAGCAGAAAACCTTTAAAAGCCAATGAGGACTCTCAGCACAAAACTCCATGAAAATTGCAAGGGCTGCAGCAGGAATGGCAGACACCCAAAAACAAATGCGCCACCTGAACAAAATAGTTATTAAATAGTCAGAATGTGTCTCAATAAGTATACACAATCATTTATTTTCAATATTCTGTCAATATATCTTACCAACCCACAGTTTCCTTGGCTGGAATTCCAATAAACAGAGATGCCATAATTCCAAGACATGTTGCAAGTTGTGTTAAGCTACCATAAGTACCCCTTACATGAGCCGGCGAAACCTGAAAGGTGATGGTATGTAATGAGAATCCTTCTCAAATCAACAGAAAGAAAGAGAAATTTAGGGGAAGAGAAAGAGCAGGAGGCTTAGCCATTAACTGACAACATAAATTAAAAATAACTATCTACCTCTGACACATAGAGAGCTGCAACAGGTGGGCCAATACCCATCCCAGTTCCAACAAACAACCTCCCCAGAAGCATA
Organism: Vernicia montana; assembly: GCA_949750685.1. Taxonomy (NCBI): domain Eukaryota; kingdom Viridiplantae; phylum Streptophyta; class Magnoliopsida; order Malpighiales; family Euphorbiaceae; genus Vernicia; species Vernicia montana. Next base: position 15,991 of record CATKHJ010145136.1, on the reverse strand, counting down.
CCCCAAAGATCTTTTGTTGTTGCACTGCAATATTACATTTGAACAGCTCCATAAGCACACAAGGAAAACATATTAATAACTGGATAATAATAGACCTAATATAGGAGTACTTTCAGCAATGAATTATCAGATATATAATCTAAAAGCCTTGAAGCAAGATGATGATGGGGAAAAAAAGGAAAGAAACAAAGAAAAACTAATCCAGCTCCTGCAAAGTATTCTTTCTTACTTTCTGTAAAATTCTTATACAAAAACTAAATGAGACTTCAAGATTATGGAGCATAAACCAAGAAAAAATTGTATATAGACTGCATTGAGTACAAATGAACTGCTAAAATTACCTTCCAGGGTAGAGATTACCTTTGATAATATACATACTTCCAAGCCTATCAATATATAAATAGACACGTGCGCACACACGCGCACACATACACATAATTCCATTTGGTACCCATTTCACAGACAAAACTTACAGACATCAAACAAACCCCACACTAAACAATGTAATGATATATTTGTAGAAGATGGAGAACCCTATTTTTATGATGCATCTTTTCATAAAATTTTCTTACTAAAAAAGAATTTTATTCACCGAAAAAACACCATTAATTTGCTATAAATTAATGGAACAAAATGAAAAAACACCATTGAAGATCCTCATGGAAAGACAAACAAAACAAAATTTTTGCGGTAGAAATATATGAACCTGAAAGCACAAACCTCATTGAAGCCCCAATTATCATTGGCAAAGCACATAGCTGGAATGCCCTGCGTCGTCCAACTCCATCTGCAATCCAACCACTGAATATAGATCCAATGAAAGCACCCCCTAGGCATGTACTCACCACTAGACCTGCATTTATTTTAAAAGAACACATTAGAATAATTTATCAAAGGCAAACATAAAATAAAAGGCATTGTCCATCACAGAAAGTACCTTCAGCCATTGTACTCCCACTAAAGCCGAGGTCTAAAGAAATAGTTTCTAGAGGCTCATTAACTACACTGTATTAGAAAAGGAAAAAAAAAGAAGAGAGAATTTATCACTTGTGAAATCCTCTAACCTGAAAATGAGAGCAATTGAAGATTGAGTTTTAAAGAGGCCTACCCGAGATGGTAGCCAAACAAGAATGAAGAAATAGTTGCAACCAGTACATGCAACAAAGAATGCCTCCAGGAAGGGTTTCCAGTATCTTTGCCTGTTCCATTGGGCAAATGTACTACAATTTCACACAAGAAATCAGTCCAACTGTTAGCATATATTACACAATTACTGAATTAGTTATACAAATTAAGAAATGCTATTTGTGCAGTGTTGTGAATATTTACTAACTAAACAAAATTCTTTATATGTTATTAAATCGATTAGCTCATCGATGGTCGTTTGTCGTCATGAAGAGGAAAATATTTTAATCAGATCTTCAAAAAATTGAACTGAATTTATTGCTGAGATACTGACCTAGGCAAGTACAAAAAAATATTATTAATTAATAAAGCAAACTACACTAAAACATGCATAAAACAAAAAGAAAATCCTTATTCTAGGCAACTTGCAATAATATATCACTTGACCCTTCAGTATCTAATTAGATTTGAAGGACAAAACACTTTATGCCACATCAGAGCAAGATAATTAAATGTTAATTAACTTTAATTAGGACCCATAAAGATAACTTGATTTCACGCTCAATACAGTTCCATTTGGCTTGAACTTTTTTAATTGATAATAAAATTAAAAATATATATGAAGTGTTTTTTCACGGACATGAACTTGAAATTAAAAAAAATAATAATAATAGAATCTAAAAACAAAAAAGATAGAAATTTAAAGAACACACCTGAACTTTCTTCTCTATCATAAGCATTAATAAAGTCTCTCGATGGGACACGCTTGTACCTCGAGGACACAACGTCCACATGACGCCCTCTCATAGCAAACTTATAAAAGCCTTTTCTCCAAAACTCAGCAACAGACTGCAACACCACCACCACCAGATCAACCACTACCGAATTATTAATTATTAATTAAATTCTAAATAATCATTATATTTACTTAATTTTTTTAGATCTGATATCGCAAAATCTAGAGCTCTGGATTTGAATTTTGCGATTATATAGTACAATCATATATACACACATTATATAATAAAATTGATCTTGGAAATACGTAAATATGTCACGTTTTAAAGATATAAAAATTTACAAAACTTCACCATTTTTTAATCAGATGAAGAAATAAACAGCTTTCAATAGCAAACACAATTATATGAAGCCACATTTCATATATATATATATATAGAGAGAGAGAGAGAGAGAGAGAGAGAGAGTACCTATATTATCATAAGCAGGTGCGACAAAATGAAGAGACAATAATTGATTTCCGATTGAAAGCCAAAAACAGAGACAGGCAGAGAGAGATATGTATATAAGTATATGTATGAAGAAGAAGAAATGGAGAATGGAGGTGGTTGCTAAAATGCGCCTGTGAGTTAATGATTAAGCTTTAAACTGAGGAGGACACGGAAATTTGAAGCGAGCATTTCGAAACCGCTTTTTATTAAGAAGAAAAAAGAAAAGAAATCTCCAGAACAGGGGAGAATACTAACGTGCGCAGGTGGTTGATGTGGTGTAGTTATATAAATGGGGATTTGATATTACTGGTGTTTAGTAGAGAGGAAGCAAAGAGAGAGAGATAGAAGAGAGGTCGGAGACGCTCGCCACGTAACACCTGTCACCTCTGTGTTGGTGATTGCTGCTCAGTGGAGAGTTGGATCTGCTGTTTTGTTTCTATTATATGTTTTATTTTGGTTGTCCACTTATGTGTTGACACGATAGCAAAATAGCAAAATAAAAAATAATAATAATTACTTTTTATTTATGGGTTTTGATCTTGAATAAATAGCTACCTAAAATTAATCATAGAAAAATGTGTAATTATATAAAATGCATTTAATTATGGAAGAAACTTTTGTTTTTCTTTTTCACATTTTTTCCATTTCCTTTCAGTTATTCTCCAACTAATTATTTTGTAGAAATGTGTAAAACAAGAATAAATTATCCTTCTAGAAAAAAAGAATAAATTAACAAACAAAAAAAAAAACCAATGATATAATTAAACTTTAATCATATCACAATATAAAATTGAAATTTTATTTTGTAATTTTATAATTTATTAGTGTCACATGCTACTTTTCACAGGTACATATTAAAGTCATCTATATTTATATTCTAATTTTAGAATTACAACTCTAATTTATAGCAGCAAATCAATTTATATTTATACATAATCATAAATAATTTAATAATACTTAATTAAATATTTATCTTATAATATAAAAAATAAAAAAAATTTAAATGATTCTTGTACTGCCACATGGCACCCATCACATGGTACCAATTTGGTACCTTTTTTTTTTTTTTTTTTCCAATGATTTGGTACCTTTTCAGCTTTTCTCAATTCTGTGCAATTGGTTCCCGTAAAAGAGTATATTCTACTAGTTTTAGTTCACCAATGGACAAAGAAACACAATACTGAGCAACATGTGCTAAACGTATGTCATATCGTGTCCTATATAACACTCTTATGCAAGAAATATCCAACACAATTATACATTTGATAATACGTCTAAAATTAAAATCTTGATACTTCATAATAATGAAAATGCTACCTTCATTTTTACCATATATGCCTGGCTCCGTCCAATTCGTAATTTTCTTGGCAAATTGAAACTCATGCCCAACCCCTTCAAAATATAAGAAATATATGCCTGACTCACAGAATGCAAGAGTAGTAACTTTTGACTTGCATATGTAGACATGTTAAGATTTGCCACCTTATAACATAAAACTGTACTGTACTGCACTAATAAATAATAAGGCTTGTGTTGGTGTACATTATGGTTTACTGTCAATGCGAGAGTTGTCAAGACAGCGAGGCAATAAACATATTATTGATTAAGATGAAGCATACATGGTATGTCTTTATCAAACTGCATAAACACAAGGTTGCGTACCAGAGTATTTTGCAGGCTGTCCCCTAGAAATATAGGAGGGTAAGTTACATATATATAAAGTTAGAAGTCTTCTTTAATTTCTTTTCTAAAGAAAAAGAAAATCTTGAAATGTCTATAATTATGATAAAATAAATCAAAAAATTGAGAATCATCTTCAAGCTGGAAAAACAGATTTGTGTTTTTCAGATTTCTTCTATACAACAAATTCATCTAAATTACAATACATTTTAAGTTATGAGGAAAAAAAAAAAAAAAAGGCTCCCTGAATAACTCCTGTCAAAACACTTGAACAAACCGCTAAATCCAAACAGAGTATAGAGGAAAAACTCCTGAATTGATCAATTGGATCTACTAAATGTACTATAAACTATACTGTGAACTTCCAAACTAGTTGGTAGATCTGTTGACTTATTAGGTATTGCCCATTGATGAACTCATTATTTGTATCTGTCAACAAACATACGCAGCTATGAGAATATATATACATCAATGATGAATTGAACAATTTTGGAGAAATGATGAAGGTTAACAAGGAAAAGGTTGGGTAAAAAAATGCCACACCTTATTCACTAGCAAGTTTACTTGCTCTCTATACATTTCTTTCAAGTCTACAATATCAGCGCGGAGTTCCTCCAACTAGAAATAAACAGAAAGTCTCTTGGTCAGGATATAATATCATATTCCATTTGTCACAGTAAAATTAAATAAACAAAAAAGAAAAAAAAAAAGGTATCAAGAAATTTTACAATCAGTAAATACAGGAATCCTGCAGTTAAGTGCAGCTATATGCTTAAATTTCCTCAATATTTGCTATCAATAATATCTACTGCACCCCTTCCCTGAATTAAAAGATTTCTCTATCATCCATTTCTAAAATGAAAATAAAGGTGACCACAAGCCTCTTAAATAAAAAGAAGGTTCACTCCATAAGATTTTGCACGATATAATGAAAGAAATAAAAATGAATAGATGATTCTAAGATATCAATTGTGGTCATAATGTTAAAACAACATTAATTGTGGTGGAAAGCACAATAAGCAAAAGAAAGGTTGGCAGCCCTAGTGCTTTAGTTCTTTTATCTTCAAATCTTTATCAGTATTTATATAACAGCAGTCAAGTACATACAAAATGCTTGGCATGAAATAAAATGAAATTTCATTTTATGCATTCTCTCTCCCCTTAAAATTCACCAAGTAACCATAGTATTCTTCTGTCACTCATTGTTTCCAAAATTGTACTCAATCCAATAGGTGATAACAACAATTCAGGAAAAAGGGTGGAAGGAAAGTTGGAGAAAGGATGAGAAACAAAGATATGCAGCAATCCAGTAGAGAAATGTGTTACTGCCCTGAGCTGACACTCTTGCACCTTAATAAGCAGAGCAGGGACCAAAGATGGTTAATTCATTCAGTACAAGGGAAACCTAAATTTAGGACTTAATTTAGGAACTTAGAACTACTATTGTGTTTGTAGTCTGGGGAAAAATAGGAATTGTATTATAAGACTCCTTCAAAATGCTGGGAAACTGATTTTTTTTGTCCTAAGGATGCTGTCAACAAATAGGTGGCTGGTCCAGCACATAGTGAACGTAGAGCAGGAATACAGGATATAAAAACACCAGCAGCATAGTATACATGCCTCATTTTAAAACAATTTAAGGATCAAACTTTTGTCTGAAATCAAAGCAAGCCATCCCAAACTAAGTTACTACACGTACCTCCTCATCACGTTCACCCATTAACTCCAAAGCAGCAGAGTGCCTCCGCCTTAATGCTTCTAGCTCTGCTCGAATACCAGGCAACAAGACAGAATCTGCCCGCAACTTTTCACACTGCAGACAACACAAGAAATCAGAAAATACAGAAAAAGAATGATGAGATATCAGATCGACTCTATCATCAATTTGACTTGCTCAGAATAACATGTAGAAACTCACCTGAGCTGTCATTTTGACTAACTCCTCTGCAAGAGAGTCGCGGATTGACTCCATGGATTGCTAAGCATATGAAAATGTAAATCATTAACCAGTCAGTATATATGAAATAGAATGAAAAGTCATATCCCCATAAACTCATAGAAGAGTCCAAATGTATCAGAGCTCTGTAGAAAACAGGTCCACTAAGCACAAGATGACATATAGCATGAATGCATGTGGTGAAAGAAAATATTTCAAAGGCAAGGAATTCAAAAACTAATGCATACCAAGCGAGACATGTATGAAGCAAGTTCACCCTCTTTCTGCCGAAGGGCACCTTCAAAAGCACTAGGTGTCATACTCTTCATGTAGTATGGGCTCATAGTTGCCTCTCCAGTATTTCTCCTTTCAGAGAAACTGTCAGATGTGTCTAAAGATGCTTGCAGAAAATAGCTCTCCTCTATGCTGCCTAGGCTGCTAGCGGTTGAGAGTTTCCTTTTCAAATTTCCTACAAAATATCAGAACATATATGAACAAGGAAACAAATAAACTGGTGCAAAGTTGCAAAGTGAAGAAAAATACCATTTTCAAAACCAGAATTGCTCTTTGCTATAGGGGATTGATCAGACACAGAAGTAGAATGGATGCGAGCTGTCCTTTCCAAATCCAACCGAGCAGCTTTTTCTCTTTCAATTTCCTGTGACAAATCAATAGCTTAATTCAGGAATCCTATTTTAAATACTATACAGCCAATAGCATCAATAATTCAAGAATCTAGAATTTCCTACATAACCACTAGGCTGGATAAACCTAAAAGAAGCCCTTCTAATAATGTCAAGATGGAGTTTTCCTTGTATCATTTTCAAAAGATTAGCTTCTTGGAAAGAGAAGCAACTCCCCATTGCATTGGTTTATTTCTTCAAAAATAAAAATATATCAAGTTGAGCATGTTGCATCAAAGTATCTATGAGACCAAATCCTAGTTATGACTTAAGAATGATATAGTTGTTGGCAAAGAAAAATTGGAGAGGAAAGGTGAACTTGGAAAACCTAATTGTGGAACCTATAGACCTTATATAAATAATACAGAAACTATAAGCAGAACCTGCTGTAGAAGCTCCCTGTGCATTAGCGCATCTTGTAACTCTTGCTTGTGCTTCTGCCTGAGTTGTTTAATTTCTTCTTCAAGTTGGTTTGCACGACCTTCTTGAGTGTCAGCTTCCTCCTTGGCTACAAGGTATTCCTGCCTGTTTTCAGCTGCCCTCTGTCTCTCCTTTTCAAGGGACCTACTTAACTGTGTCTGCTCTGCTCTAAGACATGAAATCTGAAACATGAAACTGATTTCAGTAACTTCAGAGAAAAAAAGCTCCAACACTAACAAAGGGTTACCCATGGAAAGAAGAGGAACCTGAGCTTCAAGAACATTAATTCGTGATAAGGTTTGTGACATGCGTTCATTCACAGATCGTTCTCTTTCCTCAGCAGCAGCAGCTTTGACCTCTGCTTCCTGCAGAAGCAACAACAATTAATAAATAGAATATATTTACAATTTCAGCATGCTTTATTTCATATTTGGAGGTATATTTAGGAACCTGTAGTCGAGAGTTTAGAGATCTCTCCACAGCAGACCAAGCTTCTGCCCTTCTAGCCATTGTTTCCTATTGCCAGTTGATGAAAGAAGTCATAACTCAAAAACAAAACAACCAGTGTTTGAGGTGCATAAAGATCCCTATAGAAACTCAAAAGATCGATTGAAAATTACAGATACTACCTGCATTGCTTCTATCTGCCTTAGAAGAGGCCTTGTAGATTCAGGAACTTGAGTAACCAACTCCTCACACCGGCGCTCACTTGCCTAGAGACAAGTAAAAAGAATACCTATAACAACTAAAAGCTAATGAAGCATAAAGCAAAATTTCCTTAAAGCACAATTAAAGAAAGTTCACACACTTGATAACGTTTTTGAAGGTCTTCAATTTCCCTAAGAAGCGTATCTTCTCTAACAACGGCCTACAAAATTCAAAAGTAATGAAAAGGTAATATAATTATTATTTATGGCAGGTCAAACAGATCTAACCAACAATCTTGCTAAATCGAGCAAAAACCTGCTGTTCCTTTCTACTCAAAGTTTGTCTTAATTCTTCAAGTGCCTGAACTAGCATACTTTCACGCTCCTCAGCCTCTCTCAGACGACTTTCCAATTCAGTTCTGGCTTCATTATTGGCATGTGCCTCCGCTAAGGCTTCAGCCTCCTTGGCTGCAGTCAAAGCATTTGTATAATACTCTTTCTGTCCCGCAAGTTCTGCTTGGTGTTTCTCTATTGTCTCTTGCAGCAACTTTTCCGTAGCTGTCTTGTCCTTCTTAATACTCTCTACTTTATTCTCTTCCACCTGGAAGTGGATCAGAGAAAGTTCATAAAATTCTATTAATATGGGTTCATGCCAAGGAACAACCAAATGTTTTTCATACCAGTGATCTGAAAAACATTACAAACAATTCAACAACCAAATCAACATTCAAGTCTCACTGGCAAATATATAAAATCGATGCTAGAATTATCATTTGCAAATTCTCCAAGAAAAAATTCATTATTTATAAAGAAATGTATAGCACATTGAGGCCAAAAATCAAATGAGCACATACATAATAGTCGAGTTCTTCATAAATTCAAATGAGGGGGAAAATGACATCAGATAAGCCAGCAAAAATAAAAGTTTTGAATCAAATTACCTGAAGTTTGGTCATCAAGCCTTTCTTCTCTTCTTCAAGTTCCCTGATCTAAGTTTTCACGAAAACAGTATAAAACAAGAAAAACATTTCCTACATCAGAAAGGCAGCTGTGCTAGTATTAAACATTAAGAGTATGTTTGGTAGGCCATAATGTCATGTAACCAAATGCATTCCTAGTGTAAACATTACACTAGAAATGCATTTGATTACATTACATTTTACTCCATTACGGCCTACTAAACGTATCCTAAGAGTAGAGAATCATCAAGTCAGTAAAATACCTGAGCTCTCAATTTCCTAATTGTAGATTCTTGAGCAGCCTGCTTTTTTGAAAGTTCTTCGCCTGGAATACCAGATAAATATCTTCTAATATAAATCATGTATAGAACAATAGCCTCATTACTTTGCTAAGTCCACATTTCAAATTAACCAACAATAATGCATTTCTTTATGAGATATTCCATCCAATTAACTGTTACTAATGGGGGAAATATTAATTTATAATTATTGATAATCATATAATTACGTCTCGAAAGCCTAAGCCAAGGGTGGCACTAGACTTCAAGAATTGGGGGCCAAAAGAAAAAAAAAAAGTTTGAGGGGCAATTTAAAAACTGTTAAATTCTTGGGTGCCATGATTATATTATAAAAATATTTATATGTGAAATATAATAACAAATGGATAACAAATAAAAGGTTAGAGAACTTGGGTGACTTCAAAAGAAAAAAAAATACACAAAATATACATGTGATAAGTAAAATTTAAAAAGTTTGGAGGGGCTAAATGCATAAATTTTAGAAACTACGCATTAAATTTATAGATAAGAAGCAATTTTGAAAATTTTTTCTTTAGGGGGGCAATGGAATATTTTAAAAACATACATAAAATATATGGGTCAAAATTGAAATTTTCAGAAGTTTATGGGGGCATGTAGGTAGTCTACACACCTAAAGGTCCTAAACATAACAGGAAAATTTATAAATAAAAAAAAAAAAGCTTCAACATGCCCCACAAAATGGTAGTCATGAGAAAATATAATATATCTTTTTCCATGAAAAATAAAAGAGAAAGAATACACAGAACCCTGCATCAGAAATGGGGAAAAAAGATTTTTTCTGCTCTACCTTCAGCCATAACCTGACTGATAATTTCATCTTTTTCCTTAAGAAGAGCAGCTGCATCACTTTTTTTATTCTGCTCTCTCCGGAGAGTATCCCTCTCCTTTGTAAGTGCATAAACCTGTAACCAAACTTACAAAGTTGTAATTAAATCACAGCAGTAATGAAAAGGCCTAATCACCCAAAAAACCCAATTTTTTTTTGAAGAAATACATTTGTACTCAAACCTCCAAAATAGACTATTTTACCCTAATTTTGAAAACTAGTTGCAATTGTACCGTTTGGTCAAAATTTCACCAACCATTTTTTGTAATTGAGAAGAGATTGGTAGAGAGGCCTAATGAAAATATAGGCAATAAGATTAACCCAAACAAACATATTTTCTTTCTCCATTTTAAATGCATACAGAAAATATGCACTAATTCAACTAAACTCTTTTAACTTCTAATTCTATGAGGTCAGCTACATAAAACTTTCGAACCATACTGGCCTACCAAAATACATTACACACTTCTAAGACCTTTTGAAATTCAAATGTCGACAATAATCTACATGAAGCACCTTTTCTTATATTATTTTCTTTAACATGTAACATAACTATGACAAAAGGAGCATAAAATCAGCCAAAATGTCCTTAGCTTTTTGCAATGTAGAAAAAAATAAAATATAAACACTGGCTTTTACAAATACATTACATGAAACAACTGAGAGTATCTTGCATTACAAAATCTCTTAGTAGATACTATTTATTTATTAAGCAATAACTACTTTCTGGTTATAGTTGCAAATAAACAAAAGGCACATTATTGAATGAATTTTTGTTAAAAAAGAAAACAGTAGATTTTATCAGGGGAAAACATTAAAAAAAACATACCTTTCTTTCAAGGGTTGCAACCCTTTGATGGTATTCCTCCCTTAAAGACTCAATTTCAGCATCATTGGATTTTCTCTGTTCCATACCATTTAGCCATTAAAATTTAATATTTAGCCCGGAGACAGAAGAAAGAGTTTAACATGTTAAAGAATGTGCATAATCAAGCTTTGAACTAGAGAGGAGACTGAAAGCAAATGAAATTTGTTGTGAGCACATAAAATTTAAGGAAACTGAACAAGTTTCTCCAGGATGCATGAGGCAACCCATTAAATCACAAGTACAAATGAGCACATGATGAGCTTCTTTTCCCATCAAACTAATAAGCAGGGATGTTAGAGACAAACTAAATTTTAAGTTTCAAGCTAAGCACGTGATATTATTGGAAACATAAATTATAGATATTCAAAATCATAGCTAGGTAAACATATAATAGTATGCAATGTGTCACCAGTTATTTTAATTTTGAATAATTGCAAGCAGAAATAACACTACCAATTCATTTACAGTAAAAACTATAAGTGCACCGAAAGAAATGGAGTACTGCACAAAATGTAGTTGGAAAATGCAGTTTGCATAATTCAGAATAAAAAAAATTCTACTGATCAAATAAGATTACATAAATATGTACCTAGTCCATAGTAATTTAAAGGAATAAAAGAAGTAAGATTAATAGTAACCTTCAAATCGTCAATCACAGCTTTCAAGTGCTCATTTTCATTCATCATTTTTGCAATCTCATCAGCCTTTGCCTGGAAAATTTTATACGAGCAGAATAAGTATAAAATGTCTCCACAAGATGCATAAAAGAAACAAGATAACATGAGGAGAATTTAGAATTTGCCCCTGACAATGCATCAGTACTGAGGCAGAGTTTAAAGTCTTTTTTCCTATATAACATTTTTTTTTTAAAGTGAAATACCTGGGCTTGCCTTGCAGCACCTTGTAATGCAGTTTCCATCATTTTCATCTCCATCTTCATCTTTTCTAATTCGACTGCTGAATCTATGGAGTCAGAAAGATTGGATGCTGAGCTCAACCGTTGTTCTTTAGTGTCAATCTCACCATCATTGACTTGCCTGTCCTCCACACCTGTCTTAACATTTGCATCGTTGTCATTAGAAACTGATTCAGGAACCATCTCTGAAGCCTCATCTAAGGGAAGTGCAGCATGGAAAGAAACTTCAGGAGCCTTCAGCACCTCTTCAGCACTGACTGGCGAACCAGATGGATCAATTGCATCTCCATGTTGGGTGTCACTTGATGCCTCCGCTGGGGCATCATTTGAGATTTCAGCCTGAACAACAGAACCTTCTTCTACAGTCTCTTCTGTTTGCATCTTTTGTTCATCTTTGCTCTCATGCCTATCAACCACTCTATATGACTCATCATGCACAGTATCATTTTCAATCCGATCGACTCCAACAACTTCTGACTTGATCTCCACTGACTCTGAATCTTCAGTAGGCCCCACTTCAGAGATCTGTTTCTCCTGAAAATTTTCAACTGAATCCAGTGTCTTAGAATCATGGACTACGGGTTCAGGTGTTTCAACAGATAAAGGTTGTGATTCAGACTCAAGTTTGACTGGCTCTGAAATCACATCATCTTTTTTCTCCACAATCACTGGATGCTCATCTCCTTTTTCATTTTTTAGCACTTGATTTTCTTCTTCAACTGTAGGTTGTTTAGTGACAGACCTCCGTGACTCATCTTCCTCGACAGAAGACACTCTTTGAGGAGATCCAGATTTTCCCGAAGATTCACTATCACCATCCTCACTTTTGTGCCCCATAAAGGACATAACAGGCCATAGTCCTGAAGCTGGCAGGCAAGATAGGAGAGAAACTCTAAATATAAGCAGTCTCTAATTTACAACCAAATAAATCTCAAATACAAACAAGCAGATTGTGCTATTTACTAACTTCTGTGGATTCCCAAATGTATCATTGGTTTACTTCTAGTACAAGAACCTTGATATTCTAGAAGAATACTAATATGAACTAACCATTCATTTTGCCTACTTTAAAATCTAGTGAAATTACTAAAAAACAAAATGCTTTAGCTCCAACCTTCCATAAAGAGTAAAACTATGACGATCCAACAATATCACCAGTTACAGCCTAAAACTTGAACTACCCAATTTCATATTGAATAAGAATCTAACTGGTACTAGGCACCTCAATAAAGGGAACTTGCAACTTCTAATATTAAGTTAACAACTAAAGGCACCATATACAAGAAAATCTTACCTTCGCTGCTAGACTCCGACTTCTCCTCCAACCCAAGAGCGGTATCGAAATTCTTCTCAATATTCTTGACGCTCTCGCTAAGCTTATTCACCGCACCAGCAAGATCCGGGAAGTTCCCCAAGGAAACCTTCCCGCTAAACCACGCCATTTCTTAAGCACAGGCAATTCAAAAACAATTCGATCCTATACCCACATCGAAACCCCTGCATTTACACCCGCAAAAGGTCATAAAACCAAAAAAAAATGAACAATCAAATCATAGATCACAATTAACCTAACAAACCCAAACCACAAAATGCAGCAATGAAGCTATTTCTAAATTATTACATGCATATCTCACCAACAATAAGACGTCTATCAAGATCTATAACCAGATGCATATTAATAAAAAAATAAATATAAATGAGTAACACTAATAACTTGATTAAACAAAGATAAAATTGAGAACGTGATAAATCTAATGAAATTCAAGAAAATGGAATCAGATACAAAGGGAAAAGCAAGAAACTGTGAATTGAAACCTTATTGTTTGGAAATGTGATATGATTCAAATCATTGCTTTCTATCTGTTTCTGGTTGAGCTGTTGCTTGATCTTGAGAGAGAGAGAGAGAGATGGAGATGGTGTAGAAATAGATAAATTAAGGGTCGATCTGATTAATCAGTAAACGTTAAGATTTTTTTATTTTAGGGGGCAGTAAAATGAGTAAATGACATAGGTCTTAAGGATGAGAAGCTGTTGACAAAAGCTTAACAACCGATTAATAAAACTAAATCGTATTTATCCAATTTCAACAAAATATCGTTTTACTGGATCCAAATTGAAAAAAAAAATTGAATCAGAAATTTATTATCATACTATATATATATATTTATCGTTTTTTTTTTTAAATATATATATATTTATTGTGAAATTATACTTCAATACTTAAAATATATGTTGAAATGGTTAGCAACGGGGCTTTAAAAGTCCAAAAATAATTAATATTTTATTAATTATTTTATAAAATAACTTATAATTAACAGTTATTTTTATTAATAATTGATAATTAAAAGTTAATTTTACCTAAAAAAAGTTATTTTTATTCGCAGTTTATTAACTATAAGTGTTTTTTTCAAAAAGACATATCTGTTAACCAAATTAGTTTATAAATTATCTAATTGTTATGGGAGAAAATTAGTTTTTTTATTAGGGATAAGGTAAAAAAAAAAAATTATATTTGGTCCGAGGAGCATATATGCCCTTTAATTTTTTTTAAAAACAAAAATATTGTAAAATGACTTTTTTAAATCAATTAAGTCCTTCTATTGGACAGACCTTTAGCACCATTTGAAATAATAATTTTTTATATTAAAATAATATTTTTATTTATTTTAAAATAGTAAATTATTTCTGGTATCTATTTTAGAATAATTAAAAAAAAAAAAGCTAAAATCATATACTAGCTCATACACAACATAGATCTAGGAAAAGAACACAATCTAAATCAACTTGAGATTTAGATCCACAAATTTCTTCTTCTTTACTCTCTCTCTCTCTCTCTCTAAAACCTGCAAAGCTTTCTCTTTTTATAAAATTGGAACTGGAAATTACATAAACTTGAGGTTGTAATGATGACGCGTTCTTTGCTCTAGTGAGTATCCAATCAAGCAAAAATGGTGAAAGTACTCATTTTTTCTTGGAGGGGCGACGATCCAGATGGCCGACGAAACTATCAGTTTCATTGGCAACCGATTGTTGCAGTCATGGTGGTACACCTTTCCTTTGCTTGATCATATGCGAATTTGAGCCTCCTCTACTTTTATCATTTTAAAAAAAAACCCACCAATTATTTCTTAATTCTTTAAAAACCCATTTGATAAATTCACTAAATTTCAACTTCACTATCCACTCACGAGTTTTTCTTCAATTTTAATTTAGGTTTTTACAGTTTTGTTGCATAAATGAAAGCTTCTTTGAAGTACCGTGAAGATCAAAAGTTGTTATTTAGAGCCAAAGTTCCATTAAGCATATTGGGTTTACCTTTCCAATCAAGAATTATAGTTGGTGAATCTAAAGAGCTTACCCTCAATCTCTCTACCTTTTTTGAATCTGGACCTTCTATCTGGTGTGGAAGTTAAATTATTTAAATTTATTTTAATAATTAATTGTTTGCTAAATATCTGAATTAATTATTATGAATTAATTGAGATTGAGAAGTTCGTGTATTTAAGAAGATCAATTTCGCTTATGGGTTCGAGTTTATATTAGTTTTTAGACTTTTTTGGGTTTAAAGAGCCATCTCCCTCATGGCTGGTAGTAATGAAGTCAATCTCAATGAATCTAAGGTATTCCTCCGCTGCCTCTTCATTTCTTCACCTATTCTTTCTTACTCTAACTCTACTTATGGATCTCTAATAATTTAGACGGCAAAGTAATCCAGAAATTTTTAATCTTACTAGTTATATGACTCTTAATTCTTGTTGGATTCAAAATTTCTAAGTTAATTGTCACGACCCGATTCTTAGGCACGTGACCGGCACTAAGGAACGGGTAAGCTTAAGGCTTCCAGAACCCGTAGTCAGCCTGACATATCTTACTATCAAGGAACATATCATATTGTCAAATATTATTTCATATAATCACATCTCGGGGCTATGGGCCCATCTGCTAACAGAACCTGTGGCAATACATAATATAACAATCATCATAACTCATCAGGTTCCTGTTCAGCAGACTATCTCATGAGTCAGCAAATTACCTTATCTCATAATGCTGACATCACACATAATTATACAATATTTAAAATACAAACAAAGCCTACTGTAATTGCGGATATTCTAGAATTATTATACACATCATATATTTACAAAATCCACTGCCGGAGGAGAAGGCAGTGAAACTCAACAGTAACAGCTCATCCTGCAACCTGAAAAAAAGTAGTGAGACAGGAATGAGCGCCTTAGCTCATTGAGTGATACCAACCAATATACCAACCTGGTGTCCTAATGTCATTCTATCAATAATGCTCATGCACGTGTCACATAAACAGATAATCACATAATCTCATACAAGGATGGGAATCAGTCCACAGGATCACACTATCATCAATA
>CATKHJ010145096.1:0-14798 GCA_949750685.1 Vernicia montana | reverse complement strand
AAATGTTGATTTCCAACTGCAACTCTTAATCTCTTTTTATGAAAAAGAGAGAAAAAAGTTGAATTACTCGAGCACTATGTGGAACAAACATGAAGTAATGAGCTATACAAGCTAATATTATAAATTATTCTAAGAATATCAATTCAACATTACAATCAAACAATAATAATATGGGTTTCTCCCATTTGCATGAACTTGTCAATCTCAATTTGTTAATTATTTAAATTTAGCATGCGAGCTTGGCCGGAGATTAAGGATCCACAAACACTTATATTGCTATTAACACTCCAATTATACAAAATATTAATTTAAAAAAAAATCAATATTGTTTCTGACATTACCAATTGACCCATAAAAATGAAATTTTAAATTGACCAGAACATGAAAAAGTAGTTGTGTGGTGTGTAATTAGATTCTCTATGAAGATTATTAAAGTAAATAACCTAGGTTAATTTATTAAGTAATTAAGAAAAGTTAAATTAGCACCGTCTTGAAGCATCTAGACATTTGGAGAGAGACCATGGCTTGTTACCGATCGGTTGTTATAGATAATAATTAATAATTATAATGTTTATACGTTACTTATAGATAAGCCAAAATAAATAAATTTTTTTCTTTTTTTTTTAAAGTTGTTTGCATTAGGACTAGGAGAGACAAGCTTTTTTTTATTTAATTTTTTATTAGGACAATGGCATGATTTTAAAAACAATTACATGATTGGTATCTTTTGTAGTGTGAAGGAAAATTCTTGCACATGTAAACCCTAATAGGTAGTCAAACTCATAATTAATAATTAATTAATTAATGTGTATCGATCCTCTCATGTTATTTATTAAATTTTATACTCTCTCCGTTTCACAATAACTATCGTTTTAGAAGGATACACACGTATTAATAAAGCTATTAAATAGCTTTAATTTTAATTAATATGAATAAATATACCCTTATTTTCTCTCATTAAATAAGAAAAAACATATGAAATATTAGAATTGAGATGAGGGTAATGTTAGAAAAAAACTAATAAATATTGCATTGAACTCTTAAAATGACAAATAATTTGAAATAATTTTTTTTTTCTAAAATGACAGTTATTGTGAAACAGAGGTAGTATTATAATCAAATTAAAAGAAATTTTTCTTGTAAATTTTTTAGTTTAGCATAAATTATTTATTTTAGCAAATTAAAGAAATAAATTTAATGTGATAAATACTACGTGCATTGTAATTAAGGAAAATATGATATTAAGAAAAAATATGCATTCAGTTGTAACTTTTGATATTATGAGATTGTAGTAAACTTGTATTACTAACTAATTAAGTTGGTTTGGTTATTATTAGTCAGTGAATATGGTACCTCCCATATTAATTATTGGCAATAATTTTAATTTTAAAGCTTATTTTTAGCGCTCCATTTGAAAAAATTCATTTGAGAGAATTCAATTCAATTAAATGCTTTCAATAGAATTAAATTGAATTCTTATACGAGAATTATTCCAAACACCATATTCGTAGATAATAAATTTAATTTAATTTATTTTCTTAATTATATATATTTATTTAATAACTAATAATATTGACAGTTTTAGAAATTATGGTATATATGGTTGCGTGGATGTTTTGTTTCATGGATTATCGGTTAGGGGTAGGTATCCCTTGGAAAGAATTTATTAAGAACCCATATCATATAGAAAATTACGTGCTAACTTTCTCTTGGTGCCCTGAAATTAGAAACAATTGATGGATTAATACCAAATCAGGCTATTATATTTATTCAAAATTAAAAGGAATTAGGCTTACATTAATTACATGTAGCTTTGATTCTAGCTAGTTAATGAGATGTACATGTATAACTTATATATCTAATGACGTTTAAATCATCATAGAAATTTGATTGCATCAAGTAAACTAAAAAATTATCCTATTTTTCTAGTCAATGAATTGAAATTTATATGAAGAAAAAATTATCCTATTTATATTAAAATTATAATTAATAAAATCCTTCTTATAAAACTCTTAAATAATTTCAATATTAATGACATTTTCACTAAAATGATTGAGTCAAATCATTTTGTAAGGTTTATTTAGGTTACTATTTTATCATTTGGAATTATGGTTAGATAACATTAAAAATTGAGTTGAGTTAAAAAAATAATCAAATTAAATTAAGACTGAATTTATATTTTTCAAATTAAATTGAATTTAATACTCGTAATATTATTATTTTTTTTTAAAAAAAATTATATATATTTTATTAATTTAAATCAATTGAATCAAACCTTACTATTAAAATTGAATTGTTTCTTCAAACAAATTTACAAATGCAAAATGTTAGTCTAAAAAATTCACTTTAGACTAAAATTGGTTAAAACTTGTGACAAAAGACTCTAGGCTGAAGATCATGCATGGGAAGTAGAGTAGATTGTGACATTATCCATGCCAAATGTCAATACACGAAGAGTGTCACATGTCAAGAGTGACATGTAGACAAGTCCAACGTGTCAAATTCCTGACCTAACTCTCACCTACATTGAAATCATTATTTTGGTCCCACTCCCACAATAATGCTGCCTAAACAGCCGTATGATATGCAATCTAAGAAATCAAAAGTCCACAAATCCGACGGTCGGTCGACATTTCTCTTCAAGAACTGTTAAGAAATATCATATGAAAAAAAATCCACATTAATTAAATACAAGTATATTAAACTATTAATATAAAACTCAGTAAAAACTCTCTCACAAGTCATAAGTCACAAGTCACAAACGCAACTTCTCTCTAATTCTTGAAGCTCTGTTTTCAAAAAAAGAAACATCTTGAAGCTCTGTTTTGCCTTAAAAAGCCATGGCGTTTCCTATATCATCAAGTCCTGGAAGCTTAGCTCTTTCTCTTAAAGTAGCTTTGATTTCTACTGCTGTATTATCAATTGCTGTAATATTAAAGCTCTCTGTTCCAGTTGTGACAGATTTTGCAGTCTCTGAATTTCCAATCATGTATAGCTCTGTTATTTCTTGGCTTCGTCCTCCTTATCTTTATTTAATCATTAATGGCATAATCATCTCAATTGTCGCCTCCTCCAAGCTCCAACTCCAAAAACCTGAAGAACCCATTAAACAACCGGAGATAATCTCTCCGCCAGTGCCAGTCGTGGTGCCAACCAATGTCTCTAGTATTGTTCTTGAGGATGCTGAATCTAGGTACCAAGATTTGAATGTGGCAGCTATGGTTGTTGATGATAGAGAGGTGACGGTGGCGGACGGTGGTGATGAGGTTTCGGGTTTGTCCAAATCGGTGGAGCCGCTTCAGAGGAGTGATTCTATTGAGTTGTTGGTAGCGAAAGCAGAAAAAGAGAAACCTCTGGTTTCAGCAAGATTTGGTTCCAAGAAATCAGTAAAAGCAACTCCTGAAGGTATACTCGTACTCCTTCTCTATACATATATAAACATGGACATTTTTTTCCCTTAATTAATATTCATTGTAAAGTTAGTTTGGTATAAATTCATTTACATATTCATATATAAAAAAATAAAAAAAAATAATTCAACATTTTATATTTTTAATTTTATAAAATAAGTTGTATTAAATTATTTTTTAGGGTGAAAAGAGAATTGAATTTGAGTATATTATATATAGAATTATCTCTGTCTTGATGTCCTGGGTTACATTAAAATTGACAATATATTTAGAAATAAATTTTAAATTTAATAAGATTATAAATTATTAAAGTTAATAAATTTTAAATATAATCTAATAAAAATTAAATATTTGAAATAAACTATATAATTAATCCATACATAAAAATATATTTCACATATAATATTGCAATATGATTAATAATATTTATTGAATTATCATTTTCTTTACAAATATGTTCAGCTGGAAAAGCTACAATGCTGTTGGGTGTATCAAAGCCAAAACGGCAAGATACTTTAGAGAACACGTGGAAGATGATAACAGACGGTCGGCCAATGCCGTTAACTAGATATCTAAAGAAATCTGACACGTGGGACACTCACTTGCGTCGCGACGACAAGACCTTATCACCTTCGCCGCCGCTGCCGGCGAAGATGAAGAAATCGGAGACTTTCAGTGAAAATAATAAGTCGAAGCTGAGTCAAAATCGTCAAGGATCGGGGAAACTCAGGAAGGAACCATCATTGAGTCAGGACGAGTTGAATCGGCGAGTTGAGGCGTTTATCAAGAAGTTTAATGAGGAAATGAGATTACAAAGACAGAAATCGTTGAATCAGTACCGGGAGATGATTAGTCGAGGGGCTTATTAGGAATTTAGATTTGATTTGTGGGTTGAAAAGTAAAAACAAAAAAAGAGAGGGGAAGAAAATTAAAAAATTTTGGGATACAAATGCACAAACAATAATGCTTAGGAGGTTCATTTGTAAATTAGTCTCTATTCTCCCAAGTTTTTTTATTGGTTAGATATGGAATGACAAAATCAAATAAAATGCTCACTTATTTTATGCATATAATTTTTCTATGCAACTTTCTTTTGAAAAAAAAAAATTATAATTGGTGTGGGATATAGAATTTTGATGAGTTTTTTTTCTTATTAGCTATTACTGTAATTTTAACTCTTAATTTTATAGTTTTATTAATAATTTCAATATCATTGAAATAAAATTTATTGTCAGAAATTTATTTTTAATTTTAATGGATATTATTTTTAATTTTAATGGATATTTTCAAGATCATAATTATTTTACTTAAAAATATTTCATATATTAAAAGTAATTGTTGTATTGATGTGATTACTTTTATTTTCATTTTTTTTATAAATTTAATTTTGATTGAATTTGAATTTAAAATTTTTCGGCTTGAAAAATAATTTCAATATAATTTGATTTGGATGAAGTGTAACTTGGATGGTATTTGATAACAATATTCAATACTTAAAATTAAAATTTTCAGTATTTAATTATTTTAAATTTATTTGATAACTACGTATTAAAATTTTAAATTAAATAAAAAATCACTTAAAATAATAAATCAAAATTTTTAACTTAAAATTTATATTAAATGTAATAAGTGATTAAATTTTTAAATATTTTTACTATTTAAAAATTATCACTTATTTTATTCAGTATTTAAAATTTAACATTTAAATTTTTAACACTTAATTTTTAATTTTACCAAACACTTCTTTAATTTGGCCCATTGGTATTGATATATGATAATAATGTAGTGGGAGTTCTATTTGCGTTTCGGTGATAATAATGACAATCCAAACAATGAGATAGAGATAAAAATAGTTATCTAAAAAAATAATTAGATGAAGGTGATGGTTTACAGTTAACTATCACTAAAAGATATACAATATTTAACAATAATGATTGAAACTTAATCAGAATACTTAGATTAGTGGGGCTGATGGGAATAAGATTTTGAAGATGAAGAGAAAGAGGAGTATATTTGTAAAAAAAATAATTTGACACATTTAATAAACTGTGGCTACAACTTTTTTGGCTGTCGCAATAGCCATCCTATATAAAATAATACTAATTTACCTTAAAACACTTGTTTTCCCCTTTGTTTTGAGTTTTTGTGAGACCAAGATTGTTTTACTGTTAACAGTCCATTTTCTTCATATTCTCCAGCTTTCCAAACGGTGGAAAGCACATATTTCCATGCAACTTTATTTTCTTCACTCTTTCACTTCCCTCCCTTTCCCCGTTCCCAAACAGCCAGTAAATTCATAGAACTGGAAATCTTTAGGTGGGTCTGGTTCTGGATGGTTCTGATCTTGTCCCACTTGTCAATAGCATACCTCACATATAATAATGAGTGACTACTATGCACACCAGTCACCTTCCATTCTTTGAGGTCATGGCCTGGTCAATTTCAGTGAGATCCAGTCATCTTATCTATTCCATGGCCGACTACTACTTATTTATGATGGTAGTGCCAAAAATGCATAGAAAGAAGCTAGCTTTTTACACATTATAGCGGTTGGGACCATTCACACTTTCACAGCAATTAGGGATTTTGGTTTCCCACTTTCCAGAATACTGGATGAACTTGGAATTCAAATACACTTTCTTTTTGACTTTCTGAACTATCCTTCAATTCAACAAACAAGACCTTCAAAATGCTCAAGCAGGTCCACATTCTTCAGAACATTTTCCTGTGTTTGATATTATTTCTTGATATATAGCATAAAAGTATATACATTTTAGTTTCAAGTACGAGTATAAATCAATAATGTCAGGCACTGCACAACACATCAGTATTACAATTATGAGAAATCTATGAACTTCATTGTTGTATAAAATGATAAAGACTGATATCAAGCTATAACCTAGTGTAGATGTAGAACAGGGAAGAGACTTTATATCTATTAATCTTTTCTCTGTACATTGTGAAATAAAATCTTACAAAGGTCAAGGTTGGGACATCTACATTGCCATTGTGGGAGGGAAGAGCCTATCCAAGAAAGTATATACACCCCCTCCAAGGAGAAGTGCACCACTGCAAAGCAAATCAAAATTCAAACAGGAATTAGAAACAAGGAAACTTCAGGGAGACTACAAACTAGAAAAGTAGTTCCTGACAGAAAAATGCAATTGCATGTGAAGGACTGAAGGCCACACTAAATTTGCCAAGTGCTGAATAAGATGTGGGTTCCAGGGACATCACCAGAACCAATTAACATGGTTGTGTCCAGCACCAAAACAATTGATGATGTGAAAGATCATGAAAGTGCAAAGCAGTAATTATCTGTTATCAAAATTCATAGCATCAAAGATGCTCCAATAATTACCTCATTGGATTGATCCAAGCAGAGAACTTGCGGAATGACAGCAGGCTCTGCAAACGTCTCAAAGGTTAAACTTTGAAAAGATTAAAAAGAAATTGAAACAAGGCAACATGATAGATTTATCCACCTTGTAGACATGATTAGGCTAGTTGTTAGTACCAAGGAGATTAGCACATCACATTTCACTCACACAGAATATGACTATTAGACATTGGATGCAATCTCAGGAAATGGTAGTTTAATGGAACATTGAAGTTCAGAAAGTAGTGGAAGAAATCACTCATCCTCTTGGTTTAACCAAAAAAATAAAATTATAATCCCCAATACAAATCGCATACCTGCAATGCTCCAGCAAAAGAAGCAGCAAGAAGAAGAGGAGCAACATAGCCAGTAGTGTAAGTCAACAGCAAGCTGCCCCCTACCACTGGATCCTGTTATAAATAATATTTGTCACACATTTGTGAAGTTATGGCTGTATATGTAACCAAAATTAGGCAAATCAATTTCCAACACTGAATGCATGAAATAATACATCAAGCTGTTCACTGAGTATAAATTATCCATTTTTGTTTTTCTTCTCTTATATTCCTTTATTGACAATTTTTTACTTTGTTATATTGCATGTTAGCATGATAAATATTTAGGAAAGTCTTTAAAAAAATGAACCCTAAACTCTTCGAATCAATAACCTGACATAAAAATAGAATAAATGAAAATTTGTACCAAGACCAACAGACCACATTCTCGCCTCTAACTGCAATTATGTTAAACATTCTGTCAAAATTTGAACATAAAGCATTAATCTTTTGTAATTTCCAGCTAATAAAAGGGTTTACTAGAGAAATAAACTAATGCAGTTATTGATCCCAATAGCAAAGATAGGTGCTTCCAAATAAAGAAGTTTGTATACTATATAACAATCCAGGAGTCCAAAGACAAGCATTTGCGTCATAAACTTTCTCTTTTCACCTAAGAACACTAAACCCTATGTAGATACCAAACAGAACTGTTGGACACATGTAACTGGTACTAATTAGCTTCTTCTGTTGGCCTGCAACTATAATGGAAGGGGAAAAGAAGCAGAGGGGAGGAAAGAGAGAGAAAGAGAGACAGCAGATATGCACCTTAGACGCAGCTACATATCCCAGCAAAGTGGCAAGCACAGGTGTACTGCAAGGAGAGGCAGCTAATGCAAACGTAAGCCCAGCTAAATATGCTTGCACACCTAAAAAATTACATACTTTTTATCATTAAAACTTTCAAGAAACCAGATTACCCAAATAATCACTATTCAAAGCATTAAGTAATTTTGAGAAGGGCAATTACTGGATGGAAAATTAGCAGCAGCAGCACGGGGATCGAAATTGTTAAAAAAGGAAGGCAGTTGTAATTCAATGATCTGAAAGGGAGAAAATTACAAATAGCCAGCTCAATTAAACTCTAATTTCAATTGAACCATTTAAACTTGTCTGAGAAAAACTAAAAAGGTTGCTATCAAGTGCTTAGAATAACCAAATGATCAGCCAACACTTATAAATTGTAATACACATATCAAAAAAATAAGCAAAATATTTTAATACCTCAAGGAGATTTAGACCCATAATAACAGCCAAACCAGAAGCAGCCAAAGGTAATCCTTGACCTATCTGTCCATATGCCTTTCCAGCAAATGAGGCTGCTATTCCAAGAAGAGCTAGTGTAGTTGCCAACCCTAAAGAGAATGCAATAGAATCTGCAATGATCTAAACAGGAACATCAAACTTATTTGATCAATGTGTACATATCTGTGCCAGAGAGACAGTGAGATTTTTAAAAAAGTAATATCATCTTTGCTGTACTAATGGTTAAGGCTACAAGAAAAGGATACATAGCAGGAGAGCCTAATACAACTAAACTTGGAGTCTTGGTAATTAAACTGTTAACATGATCCTTTTCTTCTTTTCATCTATCTGAGTAATTTTTAGCAGTCCTTTCTTTTGTTTTCGTTTAGTTTTTTTGCGATTTACTATCTTAAGATTTTAGCACAATTTGGGGAAATGAAAGAAGTAACAAGAACATAAAAATGAAAAGAAGTCTTTTAGTAAGTAAGTACCTCTGCCTTGCTTTTCCCAGAGCCAAATGCTCCTGCATGATCAAAATGAGGTCATAATCCAGATTTGAAAATGACAAGACATGCAAAATAGAAATCGCACACACTTCTTGGGAATAAATTATATCAGTTTTCAATGAGGAATTGCAAGAGGAAATGCTTACCGATATAACCAAGAGTCAATGGTAAAACACTAAGTGTACAAGGTGAAAGGCTAGTCACAAGCCCTGCTCCAAAAATAACTGCCAAACTGTAAATGCAAAATAAGCAATCAACCACAAAATTTAGATAAATGCAGTCACTCGTTTCGACTAATGCAGATGCAAATAAAAAGAAGTATAAAGAAGAACCTGGTGAAACTAAGGGCAGATAACTGGTCCAAAACAGCTTCATTAGCCTGTTGTCCAGCTGAGTACAAAAAGCCACCAAACCAATCCCCAATGCTTCCATCAGCCAAATTATAGATAGAAACAACTTCTTCCTAAATCAAAGCAAAAACAATTCTAGCTCCAAAGAATAAACAAGCAGTATAACTATAAACAATCTCTAGAAATAACATAATCTAAATATGAACTTTTTGGAACATTAACCTAATTTATCAACATCAAATGAAGATACAAAGAAGAAAATACAAATGAAGTATAGATTCTGACCAATAATTTATTCGTAGTAACAGCTTTTGCCGCGTCTATTGCAACCAAATTTGCAACTGAGAAATCAGAAAACAAAAATTTTTATAGCTAAAGCCACCAAGAACACAAAGAAAATTAAATCAAAATATGAACTAATAAAAATAAATGCAAAATACTACCAAAACCAATTATATTCAAAAAATAGCCCAATTCTCTATTTATTTAAGAATAAAGATCAACTGTTACCTGCAATGGAACTCGCAATTGTGTTAATTCGAGCGCTGCCATTACTATCATTCTTCGAAAACGATACAATATCTCCGCGAAGATTCTCATTTGTGGAGGATTTGTTACTGATTTTGATTGGAAACTTATCTCTCCCTTTACAAGCAAAATCAGGAAGATTAATTGTTTGATTCTAGCAAGAAAGAAATTAGAAAAAGAAATTTGAAATTGACTCACCATTAGTGGTTCTGCGATTGTTCATACAATAGGTAACACAGTGATTTATAAGCAAGCTCATGATAACGGGAAAATGTTAGTACTGAGTTTTAAGTTCTGTTTGGTGTCCTAGAAAAACAGGGAAAATAAGAGAAAATTTTAGTGGAGAAAGAAGTTTGCTGAGCGGGAGATATTTTGCTAAATTTGTGACTGCAGATTGATCTGCGAAATGGATATTGAAAATTATGCTTAACAGTTAACTCTTCTACGACACCGTTTAGCATTGATTAACTAATACTAATAAATTAATAATTATGGTAATTTACTTTTTTATTATTTTAATTAACATTAATATACAATTTTAGTAGTTACTTTGGACATTGTTCAAGTTGTCCAAATAACACAACTGGTTATTATTTTTATTGAAAAGGTAAATTACTATTATTTCAAAACTATGAAATTTATCTAAAATTACATGTGTAAATGAGCCAAGCCGTTCACGAGCGGCTCGGTGTTCGACTCGATGAAAGCTCGTTTGCATTCGGTTCATTTTATAAACGAGTCAAGTTTGAACCTTACTTTAAAGTTCGATTAATAAATGAGCCGAACTTGAGTAAGGTTAAACTCGACTCGATTAGACTCGTAAACAGTTCGATTATAAGCTCGTGAACAGGCTCGCAAAAAGCTCGATTAATAGGCTCGTGAACAGCTTGATTATTATTATTATTATTATTATTATTAACTTAATAATATTGGCATTTCAAAAAATATATTTTAATATTTTTATAAAATTTTTGGCAATTCAATTTGACTAAAATATATATTCTCCTAATTAAGATAATCTAATATTTCCTTATTATATAATATAATATTCTAATCTTTAAAAATATTTTTTTTATTAATTAATATCTTTGTAATATATGTGATACTCAATTTTATGATTAGATTTTTTTTTCACTAATTGGATAATTTTGCTTTTATGTTAATTTTAAATATTTTTATTATAGTTATTTTATTAAAAATAAATATTTAGAAAGTTGAATATTTTGATAAATTATAAACGAGTTTCAAAACGAGTCGAACTCGAATTCGAATTTAGTTCGATTGTAATTTATTAACGAGTCGAGTTCGAGAAGCTCGATTGTAATTTTTTAACGAGCCGAGCTCGAGTTGAGCTCGAACTCGACTTGAGTTTGAACGAGCCGAGTTTGAACATAATTTTCAAGCTCGATTCAAAACTCGAGTTCAAGTTCGAGCTCGGAAAAAAAATATAGAGCCAAATCTGAACAAACTAAAACTCGACTCGGCTCAATTACACCCCTATCTAAAATCCCAATATATTCATAACATTTTCTAGATAAAGATATTTTTTCTATTTTATCAAAATTAAAATAACAACAGCTGAAGATTTTTTTAGAATTAATTTAAAAAAATAACAATCTTCTTGTTATTCTTATTTGATTTTCTTCAAATATAGATATTAAAATTCATTTAATAATAAGTAATAATAAAAAGACATACAAAATAAAAATAAACTTTAATTGACCATAATAATATAGAATTTAGTGAATGTCATTAGGTAAAAAAAAATTCAATTTGTTTACATAATAATCTTAATAAAACTAAAAACGGTGAAAATAGGAGAACATTTTTAAAAAATAGAAATAATATTTAACTAGATGGATGCTCATGGGTTACACGTTTCATTATTCTTGAGATTTTTTTTTTTAAAAAAAGAAAAAAATTGTTCTTGAGATTGATAATAAAAGGGTGGTAAATATTTCATTACGAAAAAAAAAATATTTTAATTAATTATATAATTTACAATATTATCGATTCATTTATTCTTTTTAAAGGAAAAAAAATATGGACGAATACGAAATAAATAAATAAATAACGCCATATATTAAAAATAAAATAAATAAACCTCATTTTAATAAATATGCAACAAATAAATAAAATAAAAAATCCCCTAATATGTAAGATTAGAAATATAATTAAAACTTCAAAGCAACTAAAGCTATATATTGTAAGTCTTCAACTATTACACACAAGCAGTTTTTGTTTTTATTTAAGGTAGCCACAAATTCATGGAATATGCAGCTAGCTGCTACTACTAGTTACTTCTTGATTTTCCAGGGTATGGCGTTAGCAAGGCAGCTGATTATAATGCAAACTTCAGAGAGATTGCAATGCATCCAACCCTATAGATGAATGCTGAGTATTATTATATTACTTCCCTGGTATATTTGGAACCTATAAACATCAAATACAATAGCATTAAGTATATAAAATTTATTATATATATTAGTTAAAGCTTAAAATCAAATTTTGATTTTATCATAACCTTAAATTAAGCTTTTTTAGGCTTACCTTAGTCGGTTGATCACTTATAAACACCTGCTCTTCTTGTTCTTGTTCTTGTTTTTCTTCTTCTTCTTTCCCACCTGATGTTGGGACATTTCCCATTTCCAACAATCACCAAGATTAAAATTCCTTAATGGAATTGAATAAAAGGCATAAAATCCTTCCTTCATTTTTTACCCTTACATAATTTGCTCTATCACTGTTTTGGAAAATAACTTTTAAGACAAATGATAAAAAATAAATTCTAAATATTTTCCTGAAGTTGCCATTGTATCCAAACATTTGAAAATAAATTATTTTACTCTAATTTTAAAAATTAATTGTAAGTATATCATTCCGATCATTTTTTTATAATTGAAAAGAGATTGATAGAAAATTACAATAAAAATAAGGTCAATTTTAATGTGAGTATAATTTTTTTGTTACTATATTTATTTTTTAACCGAAATAACATTTTTAGAAAATAAATACTTTTTCAGAAACAAGAATGGAAAGCTAATAATAAGTTGAAATAAATAAGAATTTAGAGATAAAAGAAAGAAGATTTACAGGAATGGATTCCTTCCTCACGCAGTCCATGCATTTCACACCTCCAAAATCAAGTACGATATGAGAATGTGCTGACATAACACATCCACAGTGAATGATCTATATAGGAAGCAAAATTAAGACATTAATTAGTATAATACAAAATAACCAATAAAAATAAATATACTATATATTAGCTACTTATAGATAATATTAATAATTAATAGCTAACAATAAAAATCGAATCTGCAAAATATATAGATATTTGGTAATTTTACTTCGAAAAGGAAACGAGAATTCAAATACATGTACAAATCTAAAAAAACCCTATTTAAAAAAAAAAAATGAAGCGAGATAAATGCACACGGTTAGAGATAGGATTATTTTTCAAATAACTAAATAAAATTTATTTAGCATGTTAGTGTGAAAAGAAGAGTTAGAAGATTCAACAATGATGGTCACTTCTCACCTGTCAATAAAAGCGGCTGCTTTTGACAATATACAAAAACAGCTTGCTTTTATATTATAATCAAAAGCAGTCGATGCCAGTTGTTACACGCATTTTTAACGCGTATTTGCTGCCTATAAAAGGGTAGGCTCTCTTCCTTCATTTATATCTCAAATCTCAAATAAAGAAAGTTTTTAATGAAAGAAAAATAGAGAGTTTTATTTAAATTATTTTCCTTCTATTTTCAAGATAGATTATTTTTGTTATCTCCTTGTGATTTAAAAAGAAGGTTGTAATTCCTATTATTTCTCATAGTGAAGTTCTTCTATCTTTATCCGTGGTTTTTCACCTTAATTTGTTTGGAATTTTTCACATAAAATCTGTGTCCAAATTATTTTTATTATTTTATCAAATTATTAGCTGCAGTCTTGCTCTAATCCGGTGTCAATTTCCGCAACAAGTGGTATCAGAGCTGTTGATTTTAATTTTTCTTGAAAATTAAGAGTATGCTCTGTGGTTGCAGTTTTGACTGATCTTCCACATCAAAACAAAAAAATTTCTCGAAAAATTATTGTTGTGAATAGTATTCTGAGGTACTGTGCAATTTGGCACTATTCACGGATACGAGTACTGTTCATACATATAGTTACTATTGGGAGCTGTATTTTTCTCAAAACAGACTGTGATAGAAGCAATAGCGGCAAAATTTGATATTGAAAAGTTCAACGGGAGAAATTTCTCACTGTGAAAATTAAAGATGAAGGCAATATTGAGAAAAGATAATTGCCTTGCGGCTATCAGTGAAAAGCCGATGAGACTCACATATGATAAGTGGAATGAGATGGACGGCAATGCTATTACAAATCTTCATCTGGCAGTTGCAGATGAGATATTGTCTAACATAGAGGAGAAGAAAACTGCAAAAGAGATTTGAGATCATCTCACCAAACTGTACGAGGCCAAATCACTTCACAACAAAATCTTCCTTAAGAGGAAATTATACACTCTACGGATGTCAGAATCTACTTCGGTGACGGAGCATATTAATACCTTAAATACTCTATTTTCTTAACTCACATCATTGGAGTATAAAATAGAGTTACATGAGCGTGCTGAACTTCTGCTTCAAAGTCTACCATATTCGTATGATCAACTCATCATCAATATGACAAATAATACAGACAAGCTAGTCTTCGATGATATTGCAGCTACTATTTTGGAAGAAAAAAATCGGCGCAAAAAGAAAGAAGACAGGTTGGCCAGTTCGCAATAAGCGAAGGCATTGACGGTGATGAGAGGGAGATCAATAGAGCGTGGCTCAAGTGAGAGCCAAAATCATGGTAGGTCTAAATCAAAAAGTAAGAAGAACCTGAGGTGTTACGATTGTAACAAAAAGGGTCACCTGAAGAAGGATTGCTGGAGTTTAAATAAAAATTTCAGTCCTCAAGGAAATGTAGCATCTACCTCAAATGGAGGTGAAGTTCTATGTTGTGAAGCAGCGACGACTTCAAAAGGTAGAAAAAGA
>CATKHJ010145080.1:0-20369 GCA_949750685.1 Vernicia montana | reverse complement strand
GAGAGTGATCCTTGTAAAACTCTAATTGGGTTTGAGTGTTAGCCTAAGAGAAAACACTTGTGAGGTTTTTAGTGTGAGCCTTTGAAAACACTTGTTAAAGTTTGGTGTGAGCTTGAAAACACTAAGTTGGGAGTGAACTTGTCAAAACTCTATAGATAGTGAAATACCCAATTGTTGATTGGGGAGTGGATGTAGGATTGGTTATAATCTGAACCACTATAAATCTTTGTGTTTATTCTCCTTCTTTCCCTCTTGCTTAATTAAATTTTTTAACTACCCACCAATTCAACCCCCCTTCTTGGTTCTTATTGGGCAACATCATCATATTAGAATGTACCCCGAGGACGAAGAAAAGACTTCATTCATAATCGAGAAAGAAACTTATTGTTATGTCTCTATGCCTTTTGGTTTGAAAAATGTAGGATCAACTTATCAAAGATTGGTAAACAAAATGTTCAAAAACCAATTGGTAAAAAACCTAGAGGCATACTTAGATGATATGAAAGTTAAGAGCAAAAGCTTTGAAGAACACCTCAAGGATTTAGCCGAAGTAATTGGGGTTATGAATGAATATGGCATGAAGATAAATCCAGAGAAATGCGTTTTTTTCATTCAATGAGGCAAATTTCTAGGGTATATGGTAAGCGGGAAGGGGATCGAACCAAACCTGGACAAAGTAAAAGCAATCTTAGACATGACAACACCTTGCAATGTAAAGGAGGTTCAGAAACTAATAGGGAGAATTGTTGCTTTAAGCAGATTTATGTTAAGGTCAGCTGAAAAATATTTTTCCTTCTTCAAGAAATTAAGGAAAGTAGCTACCTTTGAATGTACCGAGGATTTCCAACATGCCTTTAACGAACTAAAAGCATTCCTTAGTTTTGAACAAGTACTAAGTCGACCCTTACCAGGAGAAGAAGTGTTGATTTATCTATCTGCCTTAGAACAAGCGGTGAGTTCGGTTCTGATAAGAGAAGAAAGAACAGTGCAAAAACCAATATACTACTTCAGCATAGTCTTACATTAGGCCGAACTGAACTACTTGCCCCTTGAGAAAATAGCTTATGCCTTGATTTTATTAGCCAGAAAATTCAGAGTTTACTTACAAGCACACAAAGGCATAGTGGTTACTGACCAATCCTTACAAAGAACATTGCACAAACTAGAAACTTCAGGATGAATGCTGTGTTGGTCAGTTGAGTTGGGCCAATATAGGCTATAGTACTAGACAGGATTGACCATTAAAGCACAAGCACTTGCAGATTTCATATATGAATGTTCTTTCAATACCGAAGTCCAAGCAACCGAAGCAGATGGAAACACAGGAAAAACGGAGTCGAAGGAGCAAAACTGTGATGACGAGCTAAGATGGGACTTGTTCGTCAATGGGGCTAATAGCAAAGAAGGTAGTAGTGGAATTGGGATAGTTTTGAAAAATGAGCAAGGATTAGTATTGGAATATACACTTAAATTAGGATTTGAAGCAACAAACAATATTGCAGAATATGAGACAATGATTCAAGGACTATGTTTACAGACTACCTTCATCCGACATCACTTAAAATCTATAGTGACTCCAGCTCGTAATCTGTCAGATAGAAAGGAATTTGAAGCCAAAGAACCCACCATGATAAAGTATCTATAGAAAAGTAAGACAATAATCCAAAAGATGACAGATAGAGGAGTTAAGCTAAAGTTTTGCAAAATACTAAGGGAGAAAAATAATCGAATAGATAGTCTTTCCAAATTTGCAGCGGTACATCCAATCGAACTGCCTCAAAAAACTTTATGGGGTCTTTGGCACATCAAAGTATACAAGAAGGGGACAAAGTAATGGAAATAAACGAAGAACCAACATGGTTGGACCCTATCAAAGCCTACTTAGAGTGAGGAGAACTGCCACAGGATCCAAAGGAAGCAAAAAAAGTTAAACACTGAAGTGCTCACTTCTCCATTCACATTGATATATTGTATAAACTGGCTTATTCTCTTCCTTGGTTAAGATTCTTAAAGCCAAGTGAAACAGAATATGTCTTAAAAGAAATACATGAGGGATGTACATCGGTGGAAAAATGTTAGCTGCCAAGGCAATTCAACAAGGATACTTTTGGCCTAGAATGAAGGAAGAGGTTATTGCCTTTGTTAGAAAATGCCCTTCTTGCCAAAAATATGATCATGGAAGACATATTCCCTCGGCAGAACAAATGTCAATCACCAGTCCATGGCCTTTTGTGAAATGGGGTATGGATATAGTAGGACCCTTCCTAGTAGCCTCGGAGCAAAGAAAATTCCTCCTTATCGTAGTTGAATATTTCACCAAATGGGTGGAGGCAGAGCTGATTGCAACCATAACAGTTGAGAAAGTCATCAACTTCTTATGGAGAAACATTTTTTGTAGGTTTGAAGTACCATACCAGCTCGTCAACGACAATGGAAAACAATTCGACAATGCCAAAGTAAGGGCCTTTTGTTTAGGACTTAATATAAAATAATACTTCTCATCAGTAGCCCATCCTCAGTCAAATGGGAAAATCGAAGTGACAAATCGAACAATTCTCCAAGGCCTGAAATGAAGGTTAGACGCATATGGCCGAAGCTGGGCAGACGAACTCCATAATGTTCTATGGGTATATCGGACTACTCTAAGAAAACCCACGAGAGAAACCCTTTTCAGTTTAACATATGGCACAAAAGCAGTTATTCTAGTGGACATTGGTTTACCCAGTGGAAGGATTAATTTCTCTAGTAACGAAGACAATGATCAAGTAAGAAGGTTAGACCTAGATCTCCTTGAAGAACTTCGGGATAAGGCAAGTATCAGAATGGCTGCCTACAAACAGCAAGTTACAAATTATTTTAACCAGAAAGTAAGAGCTCGAGTATTCAATGAAGGAGATCTAGTCATGAGATATCTTGAAGCCACAAGCAAAAAATAAGGAAATGGAAAGCTAGCACCCAAATGGGAAGGGCCTTTTAAAATTAAAAAAATGATAGGACCAACAACTTATAAGCTTGTAACAATGCAAGATGTCGAAGTTTCTCATACTTGGAATATTGAACATCTCAAAATGTACTACCAACAAAAATATTAAAAGTATTTCTTCCAAATAAAATTGACTATTATGTAAATTTATCTAATACAAAGATTGCTAAAAGAGACTAGTGAGATGAGCTAATAAAAGGGAAAGAAGAAGCTGAAGGAGAGAAGTGACGAGTACTTTGAATAAAGTTTCAATAAACAAGAGTCATCAAGGCAACTCTCTATTGAGAGAGTAAAAGACTTAGTAAGCCCTAGTCGAAAGACCGCGAGGCAACTCTCTGTTGAGAGAGTAAAAGACCTAGTAAGCACTAGGCAAAAGACCGCGAGGCAACTCTTTGTTGAGAGAGTAAAAGACCTAGTAAGCATTAGGCGAAAGACCGCGAGACAACTCTCTATTGAGAGATTAAAAGACCTAGTAAGCACTAAGCGAAAGACCGTGAGGCAACTCTCTGTTGAGAGAGTAAAAGACCTAGTAAGCACTAGACGAAAGATCGCAAGGTAACTCTCTGTTGAGAGAGTAAAAGATCTAGCAAACACTAGGCGAAAAGACCTTGAGCCAATTGTCTATTGAAGAAATAAGAGAACTAGCTAAAAGCCAGGCAGAAGTCTAAAGAGAAAAACTCTTTGTTGAAAGGCAAAAATCAGTACCTCACAGAAGGGTTAGCATTAGGCACAATACAAAAAGCAATTAAGTAACTCGCAACATAGAGAAACTTGGCAAAAATTAAAAAAAAAAGGGCCAAGTACACTTTGAAAAAGTAAAAGTCCTATATAAGCAAAATATAGAAAAAAATAAATAGTGGCATAGAAATTTTTAATACGATGCAGTTAAAAGAAAAATGTATGTTTGTATTAATTGTTGAATTTTATATAAAAAAAAATAAAAAAAAAAATCAAGAAGCTGGAGGGTGTTAATGTGAGCTCGGAGCAGTTGGAGGAGTTAGTGTGGAAGCAAGGCGAGCAGAACTTGATGAAGTTAGTGACGAGGCTGAGCTAGTTGGAACAAACACTCGCTTCAACATATAAGCAAGAACTTCAGGGAATCTGGCAGAGCAAGCATCAATGACCATATTAAAATAATTTATTCCTCTTGCTCCAAAATCCAGGGCCAATCTCCGCTTGTATTCAGATGAATTCAGGAAGTCTTGAATAATTGTGACCTTTTCCTCCTTAGCTTTCTTACGAAGACATTCAAAACTGTTAAGTTTAACTTTGAGGTCTTTAATTTTTTTTTCGGCGACCTCAAAGTTCTTCATTAGAACAGGATAATCTTTGGCTTGCTCCTTAAGGTCAGACATTTCAGCCTTTATTTTCTCAGCATCAGATCAAAGCTCTTTTATGATTTTCTAATTATCTTAAAGCTCTAAATCTTTACTTTTAACCTCAGCTTCAAGGTTCATCAGTTTAGAATTTAAATTTACAGACAAACGCTCCAAGTCGTCTAACTTTTGTGTAAAGAGACCTTATAATGATACCTTTCTCCCGAAAGCCTCATTGCTTCAATTCATAAGACCTTCAGTTCATTTGGGTCGACTTGTTTCTTTTTCTCCTCCTTCAAAGTAGTTCATAGTGAAATAATTTCAGAGTTCAACTTTCCTGCTACCTTTTGACTCAAAGAGCGAAGAGCAGAGATGACAACATTTTGTTTATTGATTGTGTCTTGATTGGAAGAGAAAGCCTTTCGTACCACAAACCGATATCGAGCGAATTCAGTCAATTTCTCTCTTAGTTCTCTGTTAAGTTTTGTCAACTGAAAAACAAAACAAGAATGAATAAAGTAAAAAAAAAAAGGAAAGGAAAGAGACAGGAAGAATAAAAAAAAAAAACACGGTATATCGTCAAGAGTTGACTCTGAGTCCAATAGAAGCTGCTCGGGAAAAGTAGACTCTAAAGTTAAAGAGACCTTTGGCTCGATTCACGCAGGTAAATTTGAAGTGCACTCATCCACAATTTCACCACGGGGCAACACTTCAATAGGTTTAGTTTGAGGAATTGGGTCTCTAGTTTCAACTCCACTTGCTTCGAATTCCAAAGTGACTTCAGCCCTGGTCTCTTCGACATTGGGGACCTTCTCAGTCTCGGGAACCCTCTTAGTACCTTGATCTTCATTGACTGCCTCTTTTTCCTCTTCCATCTCAATATTCACCGAGGGAGGCATCCGTCTTCTAAACTAGCTTCAAAGAGAAGATCGGGATCCGAGATAGGAACAACAGAAGAGGGAGCAAAGGTATCAGCTTGTTCCATTTGATCCTGTAGCCTAAGATGAACCAAGAAGGGGGGTTGAATTGGTGGGCAATTAAAAAATTAATTGAGGAAGATTAAGGATGAATAGAAAGACACAAGGATTTATAGTGGCTCGGATTATAACCAATCCTACATCCACAATTGGGTATTTCACTATCAATGGAGTTTTGACAAGTTCACTCCCAACTTAGTGTTTAAGCTCACACCAAACTTTTTACAAGTGTTTTTAATAGGCTCACACTAAAAATCTCACAAGTGTTTTTACTAAGGCTAATACTCAAACCCAACAAAAGTTTTACAAGGATCACTCTCCCAACCTAGATAGTGTTTAATGGCTAATACTAAACCCTTTAGCAATTAATGCTCTTACAACTAACACACAAGGTGTTTGATAGAAAATGAAAGCTTGAGAATTAAATTTGCTAGAGTTTGGTTGTTGAATGAGTAATTAGGTGATTCTTCAACTCTCTTGATGGGATATTTATAATGTCCATCTATCAAAAGAGCTGTTACAATAGTATTCAACCAAATATGCCTTCAACAGCTAGAAAATCCGCATTAAATGCCTTGTTAGACAAGAATCGTGGTCGCTAACCCATTCTCGCGATCGCTACAAGCATTTAGCGGGAGCAATATTTATATCAATCTAACGGCTAGTGCCACATGGCATAACTTCGTTTGCTATTGATGTTATCGTTGCAGTTCTTCTCTTGCTTATGAATGTTGCAGTTGCAACACCTTTATAGCGATTGCGATATGCATTTAGCGCTCAGGGTTGCGTTCACGACTCAGACCGCGAATTCTTATGGATGAATTGTGTATTTCATGCCTATAGTTGAATTGCGGCTGTGATTAATGTGTTGCGATCGCGATGCTGATTTTGCAGGCGAGACATCCTGGTTGCGGGCGTGAATTACACGTCAAGCAGAATACTTAAAGAAATTTCTAAGTTCTTCATTCTCAAGCTTTTCTAAGTCATCTAAACTGTAAAAGCACACTTAGATGAAATGTTAGATCAATTCAATTTGATTGTCAAGATCAAAATAGAGATTGAATTAGTTGAAAACTCAACTTAGGTCAACAAATCCATAAAATCTTCCATGGAAACGAGCTGCAGAGGTAAAACTGTAGGAACCGTCGGCTTCGAACTTTCGATTGTTGAGAAAATACGAAATTAAACTTTAGTAGAAGTATAAAAATAGCTTACAAATAGAGATCGATGGAAATAAGTATAAACCTGTTAGATTGAAGAGATCGTCACAAGAAAATGTTTGTTGAGTCTCGCAGCGAACAAAAAACATACCTGTCTCAATGTCGTGCTCATGATCATGAACAGGCTCGCAAGACAAGGTAGTCTCTATGTATGGTCGAATGACCTCATCAACGATTTGAGGTGCGGGCACCCTCTTGCGAACCCGCTCAACTATCATATCAAAAATCCTATTGTTAAAAAGAACATCTTTGCAAGAGTCAGAAATAGTTTGCCTAGAAGATGAAGAAGAATCACTTGTAGATTTTCGGACAAGTTTAGAAGCAGTAAGGGCATCTTCACCCTCGTTGGAATCCAAAACAGTACTAAATGGGCCTTTGGTGAGGGTCGGCTACTCTTTCGAAGTGGCCTTAGTTACTGTTTTGGTTTTTGAAGAAGTAGCGGCTGCTGCTTTTACCAACCTTCTACTTTTCTTAGGAATATGTTTAATTTGGGGAGTCACCTTCCTCTTCTCCCTGATAGATGCCCCAATCAGTGGCAGTGGCAGCCCAAAGCTTGCCAGTTCGCTCTATCAGGAGAGGTAGGAAGGTAGCTTCATTGTATGGAAGAAAAGTCATGCCTTTAGACAGGTCATGAACTTTCTTATAAGTATTCTCCTTATTAGTGAGCCAGACTGCAAAACGAAGTAAGAAAAACATATTAAACTAAAGTAGTCCTGAAAAAGGGATAGTGAAGTTGGAAAAAGGTGAAAACTCACCCCTAATTTTCATAAGGATGAGATACATAGTCTTACCTCGAGCATCTTTTATCTGAGAAGCAAAATCAAGTTTCCCATATCATAAGAACAGTTGTCCTTAATAAGAGTCTCCATGGCTATGATCTCCTTCAATAATAAGTTTTAAGGGATGTCTAGAAGACCATAGATTGCAGGGACTCAGAGAGCTCCCCTAAAATCGAAGCTCTTACCACTTCGGTACTTATATTTGATCACCAAAGTAGCAAACTTGGTGTGCCAATTGTTCACCTTATTTGGTTTATTGATGAAAAAGGTTCGTCCTGGCTTCGAACCAGTGTACCATACTTGTCTGTCTCCAGAACGAATGAACTTGAAAAAGCATTAGAACATCCTCGTGGAAGGATGAAGTCCCAAGGCTTTGCAGACAACTTCGAACTAGTGTAGGTCTTGAATACAGTTCGGTGAAAGCATCATAGGGTTGATGCAGAAGTAGTTAAAGCATTCAACTAGAAATGGGAATGGAGGAAATCTAAGACCCGCTTATATTTGATGATAGAAAAAGATGCAATGATCATTGTCCTTAATCATCTCTGTAGTGTTTGGGACTTTGGGATTTACATAAATTCTATCAAAAGATTTAGGGAAGTCCACTGCAAACTTCTCTTGGTCTTCTAGATTCTCAGTAAATCCACTCAAATCTGAGTTCTTCATAGTGGAGGCAACATCTCCCCAAATGTTCTCCAAGTTTGCTCGAATGTTGTGGTAGGAATTTTCGTCCTTTTTGGGAGCCATTAGAGGATAAATTAAATTTAAGAGAAAGTAAGGAGAAGGTAAGAATTGGAGAATGCTGGAAAATGCCAAAGACAGATAAGGTTTTCTAAGAACAGAAAATATAGGAAGCTTCAAGAATGAAGAAGAAATGGTTTTTATAAGAAAATAAAACCCTAAAAATAGTGCTGGGTAATCATTTTAAATTTCTAAAAAGGCGGCAGAGGTAAAGTAAAACTCTTTGACTTCATGGCCAGTATCAAGCCACGTGATTGCTCTCTATAGGGAAAGATACTATAGTATTAGATGTGGGATTCTGTCAGGCGCATAGAGATACGTAATAGACTCTTAGAATTCCTAAGCGAAGTGAAACACTTCAACCGAGAGTAAATGTTAGACTAGACATGACAAGACTTTTGACATTAAGTAAATACCCTGTGCCTAAGATTGTTTCTACCAAAGTTCGCAAAGTTCTCACCTCATTGAAACAAGGGGGCCTCTAATATAGGATAAATAATATCGAACTGGATCAGAAGAATTAATGGGCTAGGCCTAACCCGATATACCTAAAAGCCCAATATTAGAAGGCCAGGATCAATATTGTCATCAATTTGGTTCCTAGTCCAAAGTTAAACATGCAAATTGCCAACCTAATCTGACTCAGTCTAGAAAGCCATATTCGATCCACATAAGGACTTGCAATTTATAAATACCTCCAAAAATAACCTTCACAGGTACATACAGACACACATACACACAACATACAATATACAGAGAACTTATTGAAACAAAGTGTTTCACATAAATCTAGTCAATCTATTATCTTGATCGTCATAATGACTTTGCTAGGCACTAGGCCTAGCCCACTTTACTCTTATCTTTTCTTGCAGGTCGCATCAACTCAAATTCAACCAAAGAGAAGAGTGAACTATTCTAACTCAACTAGAATCAGCTTCATCATCGGATATTATTTTTATAATTATCCATGTACTAATAAAGAAAGTTGCCTAATAATTGATAATACTCCCTCCGTTTCTAAATATTTGTCGTCGTTTAAGGTTTTGACACATAAATTAATTAAGAAAGTTATTAAATTGTTATAATTCTAAAATAAAAAGACTAAAATATATTTTTTAATTTTAATGTAGAAAAATAAAAACAATTAATACTAATATTTCATTGAAAAATAAATGGAGAATAAAGTTAAAATAATAATAATAAATACATTTTTAAAATCCTAAAACCACATACTCCCTCTATTCCTTTTTATCTATAATTTTTTATTGTTTTACAAAGATTAAGAAACAATTAATTGCTTTAAGTTCCAATAATAAGATGACTAAATTACCCTTATTGATTATAGAGTAATGGATAATATGTACATTAATTATAGATTACATGATAAGAATATAATTGGAAAAAAAAATTAAAGTCTTATTGGTTTCCTTAAGTGATAGATATTATAAAAAAAACGACAGATAAAAAGAAATGGAGGGAGTACATTTTAAAACAAGATATAATTTAGAAACGGAATATTGCCTCAAAATGTTAGTTCATTTTCATTAAATGAGGAGGGACTCGTATAAGACTTTGTTCAGTCTGAATGTGATAGTTATTATGACACGGAAAGAGAGGTGTTGATTTGGTTATTTGGAGGACATAGAATGTGTGAAAATTATATTGGGGAAAAATAAAATCAAACACATGAGTGCAAATGGATAGAGTCTAGCGGATTTGGGTTGGGTCATTTTGGATTTAAATCATTTTAGGATTGGGTCATTTCAGGTGTCTTTTTTTTTTAGATGGGTCATTTTAGGTGTGGATGGGCTGGATTATATGTCGGGTTAATCTAGAAGGAATATTTCGGATCAAATTCAAGTTGATTTGTAGGCTTTGAATCGAGTCGGGTTGAGTCACCTAATTTTTTTTTATAAAAAAATATTTTAAATATAAAATTTTGAGATGTAATTTCAAAAAGATTAAAAAAATAAAGATAAGAGTAGTCAAATAATAATTTTTAAATCAAATTATTTTGAATATAAAATTTCCATATGTAATTTCAAAAGGATTAAAATAATAATAATTTAAGTAAATATAATAACAAATTATCAAGTTGGTGCAATGGTTAAAATTTTGTAAAATTTTATATATGGTTAGTGGATTGATTACCAAGAAGAATTGGATTTGGGGTTTTCGATTTTGTCTTAGAGATAGACAGAAAGAGAGAGAGAGAGTTAGCTAAGTAGATCGAGATAGAATTAGGGTTTATAAATTTTGTATTTGAGTTTTTTGTTTGCGGTAATTGTTTGGTTCTTTAAGAAACGTCTGCGTTTCTTAATTTCTTAATTTAGTTTTTTTTTCATTTTTTTAATTCCCAGTCACAATCTGACATGGCAATTATATTAATAAAAAATTGCCATGTCATTTTCTAACACCGAAAATTGGGGTTGAGGTCATGCCAGTGCACAATTTGCCAAAAATTAAAAGTATGTGATTTAATTTGCCAAAATTGAAAGTTCACGCAAAAATTGCAAATTTCATGAAAATTTATGATTTTCTTTTTGTAATTAACCCAAAATTTAATGACCATCGATATAATTTCCCCATAAAATTTGCCTAGGAGTAGATATGCTTATAATTAATTACTAGGCGCATACATAGCATAGCTTGAGATTGTTAGGCACACTCAACTACTCTTCTCAAGATTTTCTTAACTAGGAGTTGTTTAGCAAGAATCCTAATTTAAATTTATTAGAAATGCTCGGCTATTCTTAGGCAAAATAGCTAAATTAGTCTTTGAACTTGGCATCCGGGGACAAATCAGGACAAAATCATCTTTTTTGTCATTAAAGTCCTCATACTTGATAATTTTTGTCAAATTAGTCCTTGATCAAACTTTGGCCAGTGCATATGCTATAAAATTAGACGAAATATCGTTAATTTCATAAGTCTCGTTTGTCATACCTTTTCGGAAAAGTGCTTTTCTTAAAAAAAAAAAAATATATCATCAATTTCATTCATTAAAACATTTAATCATTACACAATATCGAAAAATAACATTTACTGCTACCCCTAAAACTTAAATTTAATTGATTATTATTAGCCTGTAGGCTAAAAAAATACTTTTTGAATTTTTTATTTAATTGATTGATTTTTTTTAAATTTTTTTTAAACTATTTTTTTCAATCCTACTTTTTGAAAAATCATCTATTCACCCCGTTTTTTTTAAAAGTATTTTTAAAAATTGAAAAAACTAAAAAAAAAAATTTCTTTTAAAAAGCACTTTTCCGAAAAGTTATGCCAAATGTGACTTATGAAATTAAAGCTATTTCGTCTGATTTTATAGCACACGCATTGGCCAAAATTTGACCAAGGACTAATTTGATAAAAATTGCCAAGTATGAGAACTTTGATGATAAAAAAATGTGATTTTGTCCTTATTTGTCCCTTGGTGCCAAGTCCGAGGACTAATTTGGCCCTTTTGTCGTTATTCTTACTATATGCCAGCATGTTTATTCTTATAAGGAATACTCACTCATTCTCCCTCTCCAAACTTGTTGGCACGTCAAGCTTTCCAAACTTGTCTAACACATCGAGCTCTCAGAGCATCTGTCACAAGAGAGGACATTAACTAGTCTACACTTGGAGCCCTAAAGTCCAATAATCCATGCAAATGGGACCTAATGAGTACTAATATCCACCCTATAAATATACCATACCAAAGGTGAGAAATAACTCTCTCTTAGCTTAAACTCTCAAGTTGCTCAACAATATTCATCTTCTTCTTCCTCTTCCCATAAATTTATCTTGGTTTCATGTTAAATGCTTTACTAACTTAAGCATCAAAGTGTTCTTGGTATGCTCCTGCACCTGCCTCGCTAACCACCATTGCACTCAAAATTTGCTCTCTAAAGTTGCTTTCCATGTCTACTATTGTTCTCCAAGTTTGTCTTCCAAATTACCTTAACCAATTTTCATTTCAAAAGCTCACAATTTTTTTTGTTAAAATTCCCCCACCAAATACTCTATTAGAAAATCAAGAGGCTGGAAAGTCAAAAAAGTAACATATCAGTCCATATAAGTGCATGTGTAATACAAATACTATATTATATATTTAGCATTTGAGTGTTATGTTGGAAATTTATAAAATTAAAGTGTTTAATAAATTTCTAAAAAATTAATGGTGTCACACAACTAAACATATATAAAACGTAATATTTTTCAACAACTACTTAATAAAGGTTGCACTTTTATCATATCTAAAGCATTAAAACAAACCTCTTTGATAGAAAATTATCTCATGGAATTATTCTCACAAAAATTTCTTGCTTTAAACATCTATTTTAACTATATATATGCTTTTTAAAATAATTAAATCATTTTATAACATGTAAGGATAATCTGAAACCAAAATATAGTTTGCGATTAATTCATCATAACATTTGTACTATTAAAAAATATAGGGTTATTTTATTTTATTGTTTATTTAAGGGTAGAATAAACTTTTCAGTTTCTTTAGTTTAGCTTATATATAGTCTCTTTATATTTAAGTTAAATCACTCTTTTGTATTCCTTCTTTATTATGCATTATCAATGAATCCTTAACCTTTTCTTTTATGATTTGGTATTTCTTTTTTATCTCTGTGAATTGTTTAACATGGTATCAGAGCTGAGTTTTATAGGACAAGGTTTAATCTCAAATACAGCTTTTGTGGATCCAACAGTATGGTATGAGGAACTTTCTGCTTTGCATAAGACAGGTACTTGGGATTTGGTTCCTCTACCTCCTGGTAAGAGTATTGTTGGTTGTCGTTGGGTGTATAAGCTCAAGACTAATTCTGATGGATCTATTGAGTGATACAAATCTAGGTTGGTTGCAAAAGGGTACTCTTCAAGAAGAAATTTATATGGCGCCTCCTCCTGGTGTTTCACATAATTCTGGGTATGTTTGCAAGCTCAAGAAAGCATTATATGGTCTCAAACAAGCACCTTGTGCTTGGTTTGAGAAATTTTTTGTTATAAACTCTTCCTTTGGATTTGCTTCTAGTAGTCATGATTCTGCTCTTTTTGTTAAGTGCACTGATGCAGGTCGTATCATTCTGTCTTTATATGTTGATGACGTGATTATTACTGGTGATGATATTGATGGTATTTCAGTTTTGAAGACAGAGTTAGCTAGACAGTTTGAAATAAAGGATTTGGGTTCTCTACGATTTTTCTTGGGTATTGAGGTAGCCCACTCACCCAGAGGTTATCTTTTTTCTCAATCAAAATATGTTACAGATATTCTTGAGCGGGCTAGACTTAATGATAATAAGACTGTAGATACTCCCATCGAGATATTGCATATGCTGTTCATATTGTTAGTTAGTTTGTTGCTTCTCCTACTACAGTTTATTGGGAAACTATTCTTCTTATTTTGCTGTATCTTTGGGGTACAGTCTTTTAAAGTCTTTTACTTCCATCCACCTCTTCATTGGAGCTGTGTGCATACTCTGATGCTGATCATAGCAGTGATCCCACAGATTGCAAGTTTGTTACTGGTTTCTATATCTTTTTGGATGATTCTATCATTTCTTGGAAGAGTAAGAAACAATCTGTTGTTTCTCAATCTTTCACTGAAGCAGAATATCGTGCTATGGAATCTACTACCAAAGAGATTGTTTGGTTAGGTTGGTTACTTGCAGATATAGGAGTTTCTCTTTCTCATCCCACTCCTATGTATTGTGATAACAAGAGTTCTATTCAGATTGCTCACAACTCGGTCTTTCATGAACGAACTAAGCACATTGAGATCGATTGTCACTTTACTCGTCATCATCTCAATGCATGGCACCATTACTTTGCCCTTTGTTTCTTCTTCTTTGCAGATTGCAGATTTTTTTACCAAGTCACATTCTATTTCCCGTTTTCGTTTTCTCGTTGGCAAACTTTCGATGCTTGTAACTGCCGCATCGTGAGTTTGAGGGGAAATGTTAAGAAATATAGGG
This sequence comes from Vernicia montana, assembly GCA_949750685.1. Lineage (NCBI taxonomy): Eukaryota > Viridiplantae > Streptophyta > Magnoliopsida > Malpighiales > Euphorbiaceae > Vernicia > Vernicia montana. Next base: position 6,381 of record CATKHJ010145080.1, on the reverse strand, counting down.
TTATTTTATTTTATTGTTTATTTAAGGGTAGAATAGTCTTTTCAATTTTCTTGGTTTAGCCTATATATAGTCTCTTTTATATTTAGGTTAAATCACTCTTTTGTATTCCTTTTTTATTATGCATTATCAATGAAATCTTAGCCTTTTCTTTTATGATTTGGTATTTCTTTTTTATCTCTTTGAATTATTTAACTTGTACATCTTCATTGCCATGCCATTCACATTATATATATATAATTTTTATGAATAATGACTATTTAACGAAGATCATATATAGAGCAATAGTTCAATTTAATCTTTGAAACATTTAAGCTAAATTAATTTGAATAGTGTTAATATATTCTTAATTAATGTATATTCCTAGTTAATGTATATTCCTAATTATAGCTTAGAATCACTCACCTAATCATAGCCTAGAATTACTCAATCTTCCTATTTTGTATTCCTTGGTGTGTATATATTTTGGTTCCTTCTTGTACTACAATCACATAATAATATACAATTCATTCTCTCAATTATCTGTCTCTCTACTAAATGGTATAAGAATTTTGCTCTATTTTTTAATTCTTTGAAGTCTATTTTTTGCAAATTCAGCTTCTACATAAAGGGTTTAGGTTCAATTCTCTTATTTTTTCGCCCTATTTTGTCTTCTTTCACCGATGGTTACTATTGAGAATTCCCAACTTGCATCACAACCTATCACTGTTATTTTTTATGGCTCTAACTATGACTTGTGATCCCAAGAAATGTGCAGTTTTTTGAAAGGTCGTCTTTTTTGGCGCTATGTGACTGGTGAGGTTCCTAAACCAACATAGAAGGCTGATAAGAATGCGACTAAATTTATTGAACGGTTGGATCAATGGGATGGCAAAAATAATCAAATCTTGACTTGGTTTCGTAACACCTGTCTATCTGGTATTAAGGGCGAGTTTCGTTGTTTTGACACTGCTCAGGAGGTATGGCTTTTTCTTAAGAATCGTTACTCTGTTTCTGATGATGTTCACCAGTTTCAGATTTATCGTCGTATTCATTGCCTCTAGCAACAACCTAATCAGACTATTCATAACCATGTCTCTAAACTTTAGACACTTTGGGATCAGTTAGCTAATTGTGATCCTCAATGGCCTGATTCTGCTTCTGATACTTTCTATATGGGACTTCGTGATTGCCATTGTGTTTGGCATCTTCTTATGACTCTCCGCTCCAAATTTGAGTATGTTAGTGCATTTCTTCTTTATTGTAGTCCTTTACCTAAGTTGGATGTTATGATTCGAGAATTAATTTTTGAAGAAAGTCATCTCAACACTCTCTGTGCTAAGTGATCTTTGCCACCCACTAATGCTATATTGGCTACTCCTTTAGGTACTTCTTTCTCTCATATTGTTTCTCATAATAATGTTGCCTTAATTGCTCCTTTAGGATTTTCTCGCACTATTACTTGCAATTATTGCAAGAAACCTGGTCATGTGAAGGCTGATTGTCATCGGCGACCTTAGAATCGATATACTTTTGGTTTTGTAATTTTGGTAACTCAATTAATTCCTCTATGAGTACTTCAAGACCAGTGCATTCCTCCACTACAACAGCTACCATTGAGGGTTCCTCTTCCAATTCCTCTCCCAAATTCTCTCTTCAAGATATTTAGGCCCTACTACAACAGTTACACACTGATTCTGGTATCTCTACCTCATTTGTTCTTTCTATTACTCCAGGTACTTCTTCCTCACGGTTTTTTTATTATGCTTTTTGCAATCACATGACATTGGACTCCTCATTATTTTCTTCCATGAGTACTCCTCTTGTTTCCCTTATTGTTTACACTGTTGATAACTCTGCTTTATATGTTAATAAGATTGGCACTGTTTTCACTTCACATTTGTCTTTACCTAACAATTTTTTTGTTCCTAAACTTTCTTTGAATCTTATTTTTATTGGTCAATTATGTGAACTTGGTGTTAATTTACAATTCTCGAGTCATGGTTGTACTGTGCAGGATCTGTAGACGGGGGAAGTCCTTGGGACAGGGCGTAAAGTGGGACAACTGTTTGAGCTTACATCTTTTCGTTTACTAACCAACCTTGCTGCTGCTCCTGTATCTTCGAGTCTTTGGCATTGGGACATGTTTCTAGTTCTAGACTTAGTCCTTTAATTTTGAATGGTAGTTTAGGAGATGTTAAAACTGAATAGTTTGATTGTGTTTCTTGTCAATTATCCAAATATAATGCTTTACCTTTTGATCTTAGTGATATCGTTACTCTTGCACCTTTTGATTTACTTCATTCAGATATTTGAGGACCGGCTCCTCATCCTACTATGGGTGGTTCTTGTTACTTTGTAATTTTTGTGAATGATTTTTCTCGGTATACATGGATTTATCTTTTAAAAAATATGTTAGAGTTACCTCAAGTTTATATTCATTTTGCTACTATGGTTAAAACTCAATTTGCTTTTATCACAATTTTTCGTACTAATAATGCTATGAAATATAAAGACTCTAATTTATCTCAATTTTTATCTCAAAATGGGACAGTTGTTCATTGATCTTGTCCAGGTACATCTCAACAAAATGGTCGTGCCGAACGTAAACATAGGCATATTTTGGATACTGTTAGAGCCCTTCTCATATCCTCCTTGTCACGACTCATCTTCAGAGTCACAATGGTCCTAGGGTATGGGATAACTTAAGGTATCTGAAGACTCGTAGAACCAATAATCTTAAACATTCAATTAAAATTTTGACAGCATAACAACTTAATATAGAACATATCCATAATTCATAACTTGCCCAAGATCACAACCTGCATACAAATATACACTTCCAATGAAGAAAGGATAGTCGATGAACAACTCTTATACTAAACTTGAAAATTTTAGGGGAGAGGGGTGAGTATAAAAACTCAGTGAATAAATAATATATATTATGTACGTAAAAATGCAATTATGCATTGATATTTTTTTTTAAAACTTATATATAAATTTCAATTATAAAACTAACATGATGACTTGAATAAAAATATAAGTGCAGTTATGTAATGACATTTTAAAAACTTGGTTATTTGAAGCAATATATTAAAAATGATATACAATAATCATGGCCTTGTTCACATTGAGACAGAAATCAACTTGTAACTGATAACTTGTAATTTGAACTTGTACTTGTACTTGTATCATGAAATGCAAGACTTATCAGGTACTTGCACCCTAGGGCACTTGGTCCCCTAGGTGGAACCTTGACAAATTTAGCCATGTCAAGTGAGCTACTATGTGCATATAGCCTGATGAATCTCCCATCAGTCAGAGGATTTCTGTTACATTGTTTACATATTCTTCTTGAAATAAAGAAATATAATTTCCAACTTGCAAATATAATCATGAATAATTATAGAGCTTGATAATTCAATCCACTTATACCTTTATGATTACAATAATGCTTAAACATAGATTCTCTTAATAACTCGTGAAACTTGATAAATTTATAAAAATTATGAACATAAAAATCATGCGATTGTGAAATTTGAAACCTTAATCTTTTAAAACTTTATCATTTAAGAACTTGGAAATTTAAAAGTTAAAAGTATAATATATCATTCCATAGAAAATTTGTAATGGGTCATTATATGAGAAATCATTTTCAATAATATGCAACTTGAAGATTTAAAAATCAAAATGAGACATAGCATATATCATTTACTCACCTCAACTCCTAAGATCCTATTACATTAGCAAGGACAATAAGGTTGGTCATACTTTTTATCTTGTTCCCTTCTTGATTTTGCAATAACCATTTTATACCCAATTACACATTGCATATCAGTATTCAATATTTAAAATAGGCTAATTCTCATGTAAATTCTCAATCCCTAATCCTAATATTTAAATAGACTAATATTAATCTAACTTTTTAATTATTAACCTTAATACGATTAATTTATTTAAGTCTATCATATGGAAAATATCTTATTCATATACTTATTAGAATTTTGGTGTGCCAAAATGCACATTGACAAACTGCAAGTGCACAGGTCGTTATCAAATATTAAAGTGATGAGTGAGTATCGTTTCCCACGATAAATGTTTATAAGTACTAGCGCAAACTTCAACTATTGTCTAGTGAATAATCAATCAAGGATAATTAAAACTAAAACTAAAACTAAACTAAAATGTGAGAAGATTGATAGATATAAACAAGAGTAATCTCATAAATGTCATGAAAAATGAAATCAATTAATCAAACAATGCATTGAATTGACATTCCACTAATTTAGATTAAAATATCTCTCGAATGATTTAATCCCTAATCCCTAAGTAAAGCGCAAGGAATCTCTTCTCAAATAAAATTAAATAGTTCATGCATTAAGAATAAGGAACAAAATACTAAAGGATTTTGTAGGCCTATCTCTAGTGCCCCAAGCAACCCCCAATATCTATGAATGATCAATCCATATTAAGGTATCTCTACTCATTTAACATGTAAACAATATCTAATCAACAAGCTAGCAATTGCTAATTAGAATAATAAGATTTATCATAAAAATAAGACAATCAAAGATTAATTAATCAAATCTTATATTATTCAATCCATACAATCAAGAACTAGGGTTCATCAATATCTAGATAGAAAACAATTAGTTCATAATAGAATTGAAAGATAATAAATAAAAGAAAGAAGGAATAAGGAATCTCCAACCATCCATGGATGATGTTGAAGAAATCCCCTCTTCAATACTTGATTTCCCCTTTCAAATCCACTTGAATCTTGTTCTTCACCTTGATTTCGGCTGTGATCTATCTCTTTCTTCTCAAAAAGTTCTCCAGTAGGGAAAACCCTACAAAAGAATCAATTAGCCCTCCTTTTTCCTTCTCAAAAACTTTTTAAGGGTGTAATATTTCGTCTATACGCCTAGGAATAAGCCCTTATACCTGGGCGTGTAGGCTGCTACCCTTTTTTCTTGAATTCATTATGTACAGGGGTAGGTACATGCCTAGGTATAAGGGCTTATTCCTGGGCGCGTAGCCTACTGTTTTTTTTTTTTTTTTTGATTCATTGCCCAAAATTTGCCGATTTTGCTCTTTAGCCTTGCAATTTCCATACAAACTGATCCATGGTCTCCAAATCAGCTCAATCACACAAATTATTCTGATAACACACTTAACAAATAAATTAAACTCAATTTAATGATAAAAACACAATAAGAACAAGGGATAAAATCTAATTAAATATGCACTTATCAACAATTATCATGTAAATGTAATTACTTGTCTATAAGATTATTTTGATGTGAGTCTTAAGAGTCCTAAAAAGTGGAAGAAACTAGAAGGAAAAGGTCATGTTAAGCCTAATACATCATATATGAAGAGAGATAAGTTTGAAGTTTATTGCTTCTATACAATGAGGATTCTATACCGAAAGTGGTAGTACAGCTTGCATAAGAAGTACTTGAAATACTCAAGTGATGAGGAGCGTTTGAACCATGTACCAAAAGGGCTAGTAGCCAGTAGTTGGAAGGAAATGTTTAAAGTTTTTCAAAAAGATGAGTTTTTGGTAAGTAAATGAAATTTTATTATTTGTATAGTGTTCATTTATTTATTTGCAGCTGTGAGCGAACTGAAACTGCTTCGCAAAATGCCTTCGCAAAATGCTTTCGCCATGCTTCGCAAAGCGCTTTCGCTATGCTTCGCAAAACGCTTCGCAGCGCTTCGCCTTGCTGCCTATTAAAATGCTTCGCAGCGCTTCGTCTCGCTGCCTATGAAAGCGCTTCGTCTCGCTGCCTATGAAAGCGCTTCGCCTCGCTGCCTATGAAAGCGCTTCGCCTCGCTGCCTATCAAAGCGCTTCGCCTCGCTGCCTGTCAAAGCGCTTCGCCTCGTTGCCTATCGCCATGCTTCGCTACGCTTCACAGCGCTTCGCCTCGCTGCCTATCGCCATGCTTCGCTACGCTTCACAGCGCTTCGTCTCGCTGCTTATCAAAGCACTTCGCCTGTGGCGCCTCGCCACAACGTTTTTAAGCAGTTAATATTTTTTCGATTTTTGGGAGGATATTTTAAGCAGTTAATATTTTTTTCGATTTTTGGGAGGATATTTTTGGGGCCTAGGTTACTTTGAAAAGGATAAATAGAGCAGGGAACAGAAGGCAGAGGAGGAACACGAGAGACCGAAAGAAACTACAGACTTTTATTCTTCTTCTTTTGAGATTACTTATCTGTCAGTATTGTGTTTTAGCAGTTTGTGTTACATTTTCACCGTGGAAAGAACTCTGGGAGATTCAAGAGATTGAATCAGATCAGCAAGGTTTATTTCTTCTTTCTTTACTTTAATTCCATTTTGGATTCTTGAATTGTAAGAGATTAATTCAATGGATTCATGTGATTTTAATGAAATTGAG
>CATKHJ010145076.1:0-41443 GCA_949750685.1 Vernicia montana | reverse complement strand
GTATTTTTATGTGCATAATATATATTATTTATTCACTGAGTTTTATACTCACCTCTCTCCCCTTAATTTTTCAGATTTAGTATAGGAGCAATTTCTCGACTATTCTTTCTTCATCGAGGAACCACAAGAAAATGTAAAGCTTATATTTTGAAGATGCTCAATTCTAGAAGCTCCAATGGTGTATAGGTTTAAGTAGAAAGTACAAGGTGTTTAACTTGCTTTTGTATATAAAATGTATATATGCCTAATATGATCACGAGTTATGCTTATATATAAATTGTGAAATTTCTAGTCATGAATGAGAATATGTTAAGATTGTTAAGTCGAGTATGGGAAATTATGTGAATTGATTGAATGAAGTGAGGATATAAGGTTGAATAATTAGAAGTGTAAATTTGTATGCAGATTGTGATCTTGGTCTAGTTTGATATGGAAATGTTAAGTGTTCAGCTGTTATGCTATTAAAATTTTATTTAAATGTTTATATTTATGGGTTTTACGGGTGTTTGGTACCCTTACGGTTACCTATGCCCTAGGACCGTTACGACACAGAAGCTGGGTCGTGACAATATCAGTACAGTAAGAGTATCAAGTAACTATGTCTTAACGTTCTCCATATAATTGGTATTATGCTCGAAGGCATTACAGATAACTGAGGCATAGCACTTACTCATCATATCAATATCGAGCTAGAGGCACATCTTATCGGAGCATACCCTCATCTCTGCGCAAGATTGATCAAATCTCACAGCTAGGGCAACAAGCCCTCTCTGGCTAGGACATGGATACTTTCCTCTATCCACCGGAGGACATTGTGCACAACGCCTGATGTTTTACCCCACATAAGAATTAGGGATTTCTGTTTTCGGGTTCAATAATCATATAAAGATACACAATGGTAATTAATAACATAGATCATCAATGGATCAATTATCATGGTTTCAATCAATATCAAGAAGAATTTAACAATTGGGTTCATGTATACAATAAAAAGAATATTTCAAAGGATAGTCAAATAGCAATTATCAATAAACACTTTGGTGATCATGAAAGAATTAGGCATTTATGCCTTAGGGATCAAACACAACCATAATAGTATAATAATTACTCACCTCAATCAATGAAAATCCCAAAATATTTTGCAATCAATCTCTAGAGCAAACAAATGTGGTGGTCACAACCTCTATCATCATCATTTCTTCTATCTCTATGAGAATCTATAGAAACTCATATAGAAATAACAATAAATCATATAATCCATGAATTTAGCTTAATTAACAATGCCAATAATGTTTACCCATCCCAATCTTACTATAAGCTCACATCTATTGAAAGAATTGAAGGAAATAAAGAAACCCTAACTTACCTTCAATCAAATACTTGAACAATTGAAGAGAGGAATTGGATTCCTTAACCCTAGATCCTCTTAACTATGCAATAAATGATCTTCCTTTACCATTAATGAAGGTAGATGGAGAAAAATTTGAGAGAATTTGGGTTTAGAAGCTTTAGAAAAATCGGGTGAAATGAATTTAGAGGCTGAAAGTCTTATATAGGGTTGTTTCCTGATTTTGTCCCTGACATGAGTTGCGGTCGCAACAACCATGTTGCGGTCACTACCTTGTACTGTTCACGTGATTGTTCACAGGCATATTGCGGTCACGATATCCAATAGCGGTCGTGATTCTCATTAAGCTAAAATGCCAAAATCAGACAGAAGAGTTCGCGGTGGCTGTCGCGTCCATGGTCGGGGTGGCTGTCGCGTCCATGGTCGCAGTCACGACATCCATATTGCGCCAGCGAATCACGCTCTGCTGCTTTTCTTCATGCATTTCCAATTCCTAAGTTTCATACTCAACTCCAAACAATCTAATTCATCATTATACATGATATAACACTTATAACTCATTCATATCATCAATTAAAAGCTAATACATGAATGTTCGAGATATTACATTCTCCCCTCCTTATAAAAATTCATCCTCGAATTTACATATACATAGCATATACATAACATAAACATAAGTTATACAAAGAACAAATAAGGGTACTTATGCATCATGTCTTGTTCATCTTCCTAAGTACATTCATCATAATCGTGATTCTTTCAATGTACTTTTACTAATACTATTTCCTTATTTCAAAGCTTCTTCACTTGTCAGTCAACAATTGAGATTGGAATTTCTTGATATGACAAGTCCTTTTCCACTTCTATTGCTTGGGGTTGAAGAACATGAGATGGATCCGGTACATATTTTCTTAACATCGATACGTGAAACACCGGATGCACATGGGCTAAGCTCGGAGGAAGAGCTAACCTATACGATACATTGCCAGTTCTATCCAATATCTCGAATGGCCCAATGTACCTTGGAGAAAGTTTATCTTTCTTTCCAAACCTCATCACACCTTTTATAGGAGAGATCTTTAAGAAGACATGATCTCCTATAGAAAAGTTAACGTCTTTCCTCTTCAGATATGTGTAGCTCTTTTGTCTAATAAAAGCCATTTTCAATTTTTATCTGATGATTGGCACTTTCTCTGAAGTTTCCTTAATCAAATACGGCCCTTCCACATGCTTGTCACCGACTTCCATCCAACATACCGGTGATCTACATTTTCGACCATATAATGCTTCATACGGTGCCATGCCAATGGTGGAGTGATAGCTATTGTTGTAAGTAAATTCAATCAATGGCAGATACTTGTCCCAATTTCCACCAAAGTCAAGCACACACATACGCAACATGTCTTCCAATGTCTGTATGGTTCGCTCCGATTGTCCGTCCGTTTGCGAATGGAAAGTAGTGCTGAAATTCAACTGTGTGTCCAATGCTTCTTGCAACTTATACCAGAATCTAGATGTGAATTGAGTACCTCTATCCGAGATGATGGATATTGGCACTCTATATAAGCTCACTATCTTGTCCAAATACAACTGAGCATACTGAACTGCAGTGTAAGTGGTCTTCACTTTTAGAAAATGGGCTGACTTGGTCAATCTATCCACAATTACTCATACAGAATCATAACCCCTCGAAGTCCTTGGTAATCCGACTACGAAGTCCATTGTGATTCGTTCCCATTTCCATTATGGAAATTGAATCTTTTGCAGAAGACCTGAAGGTTTCTGATGTTCAAACTTGACTTATTGACATGTCAAATAAGAAGACACAAAGGTAGCTACATCTTTCTTCATACCAAGCCACCAATAACAATCCCTCAAGTCATGATACATCTTGGTTGCACCTGGATGAATACTATATGGAGCTTGGTGTGCTTCTTTCATTATCTTCTTTTTAAGTCCATTTACATTCGGTACACATAACCGATTTCCAAGCATCAACACATCATCTTTCAACTGAAATTCAGTCGTTTGGCCTTCTTGAACTTCTTTCTTCAACTTAGCCAGTGAAGGATCACTGTCTTGCAATGCCTTTATCTCATCAATCAACAAAGGTCTTACTTGAAAGTGTGCCATAAACACCTGAGATTCGGAAATCTCCAACTTCAATCCCTTGTTGAACAATTCTTTCAACTCCCTAACCAACGGCTTCTTCCCCGTTGCAATGTGAGCTACGCTCCCCATCGATTTCCGACTCAAAGTATCCACAACAACATTAGCTTTGCCCGGATGGTAATGAATCTGACAGTCATAATCCTTTAGCAACTCCACCTATCTTCTTTGCCTTAGATTCAGATCCCTTTGCTTTAAGATATACTGGAGACTTTTGTGATCGGTGTAAATTTCACACTTCTCACCATAGAGATAATGTCTCCATATCTTGAGAGCAAAAATCACCGCTGCCATCTCCAAATCATGTGTAGGATAATTCATTTCATGCTTCTTCAACTGTCTCGAAGCATATGCAATGACTTTCCCGTGTTGCATAAGGACACATCCCAATCCTACTCTTGAAGCATCACAGTAGATTGCAAACCCTTATGATCCTTCTGGTAATGCAAGCACTAGAGTTGTAGTGAGACATGTCTTGAGTTATTGAAAACTCTTCTCACAGTCATCATCCCAAGTGAACTTCACTTTTTTCCTAGTTAACTTGGTCATTGGCGAAGCTATCTTGGAAAAATCTTTAACAAATCTCCTATAATAACCTGCCAAGCCAAGAAAACTACGGACTTCTATCACATTTGTTGGTCTAAGCCAACTTGACACAACTTCAATCTTCTTCGGGTCAACCTTGATTCCCTCCTTGCTAATCACATGTCCTAGGAAGCAAATACAATCGAGCCAAAATTCACACTTCGACAATTTGGCATACAATTTATGCTATCTCAAAGTCTGCAATGCAATTCTCAAATGTTTTTCATATTCTTCTTTATTCTTGGAGTAGATGAGGATATCATCAATGAAGACTATCACAAATTTATCTAAGAAAGGCTTGAATACTCGGTTCATTAAATCCATAAAAGTCGCATGAGCATTGGTTAAGCCAAAGGCAATACTGTAAACTCGTAATGGCCATATCTTATTCTAAAGGCAGTCTTGCAAATATCCTCATTCTTAATCTTGAGCTGATGATAGCCCGATCTGAGGTCGATTTTAGAAAAGCAACTTGCCCCTTGTAATTGATCAAATAAGTCATCAATCATTGGCAAATGATACTTGTTCTTGACCGTTAGCTTATTCAACTGTCGATAATCAATACAAAAACTCATGGAACTATCATTCTTCTTCACAAAGAGGACCGGTGCACCCCATGGCGAACTACTTGGCCTAATAAAGCCCTTGTCCAGTAGATCTTGCAACTGTGCTTTCAACTCTTTTAGTTCTGTAGGTGCCATTCGGTAAGGAGGAATAGACACTGGTTGAGTGCTTGAAGAAGTTAAATGTTGAACTCTATTTCCCTCTCCGGTGGCAATTCAGGAAACATATCCGAAAACTCACTAGCTACCGGTATTTGATGAACCTCAGTAAGAGTGTTCTGTGTGTCCACAACATGTGCCAAATAACCCTTGCATCCCTTCCTCAACAATCTTCTAGCCCCAATTGTTGATATGAGGTTAGAAGGAATGTCACTTCTATCTCCTTGATACACAAATACATCATCCCCTTCATTTTTGAATTCTATTTTCTTATCTCTACAGTCAATATGTGCATGGTGCTGAGATAACCAATCCATGCCAAGTATCGCATCAAACTTTAATACTTCTAACTCAACTAAGTCACTCGGAAGCTTTCTTTCATCAATCTCTACTATGCAGGCAGTATACTCATGATGCACATTTATAATTTTCCCTAGAGGTGTAAACACTTCTAAAGGAACCTTCATTTTCTCTCTACCCTTCCCCAATTTTCTTGTGAAACTCGGTGACACAAATGAATGTGTGGCACCATAATCGAACAAGACCCGTGCATGAATGCCTTGGATAGGAATAGTACCTATGACAGTGGTGTTAGCTGCTCTGGCTTCCTACTGATTCATTGCAAATACTTTTCCCTTTCCCTTTCCCTTCTCTTCAGCAGTGAGTCTAGCACCGGATGATTGGCTTGTCTTTCTTCCACGGCCATAAGAACTCCGTGCTTCTAATCGAGCCATCTGAACAGTAGACTGTGAGGCTGTAGGTGTGCTGTGTTGCCCTTTTCTGTGAGGACACTCTCTAACATAGTGGCCCATTTGACCACAACCCATACATGCCCCAGTGGCAAGCCTACAAGTACCTATATGATTCCTCCCACAGGTAGGACAAGTGGAAATAGTGAATCTCTGCTGTGTAGGTCTCGGAGTACTGAAATTTTCCGGTGTATAAGCTACAGAAAGGCTATGGGTTTGGTCCCTTCCTTGGCCTCTCCCTCTAGACTGGCTATGTATTGCAGAAGGAGCTGAAATCTCAGTAGCTTGCATCTGTGTACTATTTCCCTTTCCTCTACCTTGATTGTCTTGCCCCTTGTTCTTACTCTTGTTCCTCTGATCCCTTTCAGCTTTAGCTTCTCTTTCAATCTTATGCCTTGCCTCCATCAATTTGGCCTTATCAATCAACTTAGCCAAAGATGGAAAATCCACTAATAGAAAGGCATTATATAAGGGTTCTATCAGCCCCATTCTGAACCTCTCTACTCGGTTAGCTTCCGTAGGGACTATATAGGGAGCAAATTTGCTAAGGCGATTGAACTCCCTAGCAAATTCTGAGACAGACATCTCCGGCTTCTGTCTCAATTGCTCAAACTGTAGAGCTCTATTTTTTCGTTCCCCTTTAGCTAGGAATTAGTCCATAAACTCTTGCTTGAAGATAGCCCATATAAAAGGATTATCACCATATAACCTCTCATCAACATCCCTAGCATACTAATCCCAAGCGTCTCTCTCAAGTTGGAGGCACACCAATTCAATTACCCTTACATCAGAACAAGGTAATCATCGAACCAACTTGTCCATTTTGTCGAGAAATTCTTGAGGTTCTTCACCTTCCTCACCCTTGAATTTCGGAAGCTTAAGTCTCTTGAAGTCTTGTATAGGGACCCCTCCTTCATCAATTACTCTTCTCTCTCTCTCATCATACATAGGGACTTATGGAGGTGGAGGCACTCTAACCTCTCTTGGTATCGGTGCTTCTCTAGGAGGAGGTGGTGGAGGAGCTTGTTGAGCTTCCCTCAAAGCTTGATTCTCTTCTCTCAATTGTCTTATCTCCTCCTTCAAGATTTCAATAGGATCCACTTTAGGAGGTGGCACATAATCATCTTCATCTTGTTCGATCCTTCGCCTATTTCTAGGCAGTTCCTCATGAATAGATGCAGCATCGGATGCTGCTCTCCTTCTAGGGCGTTGAGGTCCCCTTCGGAGAGGAGGGCGTCCTCTTCTCGGTGGCATCTATACGATAACATATAAAATTATAAGATTTATTAACTCATAAGGATAACGCAAATTCACATATAACGATGACTTCCAATGACAACAAGGAATTTCTTATGCTTCATGGTATTACTTATTCTATACAACTCATGCATCCTATTAGAGTCTATTCTAGACTTTAGCTTTGCTCTGATACCAAACTTGTCACGACCCGACTTTCGAGCCGCGACGATCCTAGGGCATGAGTAGGCGAAAGGCCACCAAAAACCCGTAAGAACCTCATCAAACAATCATCTATCAATATCCTGCAATCCAATCTCATACAATCTCCCAAGATCAGAATCAGACAACCATGCTAATCCATTCTCATCAATAATATTCATAATTCAAATACAATATTGTCTTGCAATAAACTTAATGTCTTATGGACCTAAATAATACTAGTCAATATATACCATTCAATACATTTATCATGAAGTATCTATATATTTACATCATCATCATCAATACAAAATAAATATAAGGAATTGAGCTATTACACTAATCAATTGAGTTTTCGAGGATTGGAGAAGAAGAACGCCTCGGGAACTTAACCGATAAATTAAAGCTCACATGAAAAAAATAAAATTGATAATGAGATAAGGCAGTGAGTAAGGATTATACTACCATAATTTGTGGAGCTTGGTCATTCAAGGTCGGTTTACAATAATAGTTCATGGTTCATCAATCAAATACACTTACCAATCGGTTCAACAATAACAAACGATTGGTTCAATAATAATAAACATTAGGTTCAATATCAATAATCAAATGGTTACAAATCAATGACCAATTGTTTCAATAACATCAATCGATTGGTGGCAATAACAATAACATATCATTTTCAGCAGAATCATATAAGTACAGTAAGAGTATCAAGTAACTATGTCTTAACGTTCTCCATATAATTGGCATTATGCTCGAAGGCATTACAGATAACTGAGGCATAACACTTACTCATCATATTAATATCGAGGTAGAGGCTTATCTTATCAGAGCATACCCTCATCTCTGTACAAGTTTAATCAGATCTCACGGCTAGGGCGATAAGCCCTCCCTAGCTAGAACATGGATACTTTTCTCTATCCACCGGAGTACATTATGCACAACGCCTGATGTTTTACCCCACATCAGAATTAGGAATTTCTGCTTTCGGGTTCAATAATCATTTAAAGATACACAATGGTAATCAATAACATAGATCATCAATAGATCAATTATCATGGTTTCAATCAATATCAAAAAGAATTTAACAATTGGGTTCATATATACAATAAAAGGAATATCTCAAAGGATAGTCAAATAGCAATTATCAATAAACACTTTGGTGATCATGAAAGAATTAGGCATTTATGCCTTAGGGATCAAACACAACCATAATAGTATAATAATTACTCACCCCAATCAATGAAAATTCCAAAATAGCTTGCAATCAATCTCTAGAGCAAGCAAATGTGGTGGTCACAACCTCCATCATCATCATTTCTTCTATCTCTATAAGAATCTATAGAAACCCATATAGAAATAATAATAAATCATATAATCTATGAATTTAGCTTAATTAATAATGCTAATAATGCTTACCCATCCCAATCTTACTATAAGCTCACATCTATTAAAAGAATTGAAGGAAATAAAGAAACCCTAACTTACCTTCAATCAAATGCTTAAACAATTGAAGAGAGGAATTGGATTCCTTAACCCTAGATCCTCTTAACTATGCAATAAATGATCTTCCTTTACCATTAATGAAGGTAAATAGAGAGAATTTGGGTTTAGAAGCTTTAGAAAAATTGGGTGAAATGAATTTAGAGGCTGAAAGTCTTATATAGGGCTGTTTCTTGATTCTGTCCCTGACATGAGCTGCGGTCGCGACATTCATATCGCGGTCGCGATTCACATGTTGCGGTCACAACAACCATATTGCGGTCGCTACTTTGTACTATTCACATGACTGTTCACAGGCATATTGCAGTCGCGATATCCAATAGCGGTCGTGATTCTCATTAAGCCAAAATGCCAAAATCAGACAGAAGAGTTTGCGTTGGCTGTCGCGGTCGTGACATCCATATTGCGCCCATGAATCACGCTCTGCTGCTTTTCTTCATGCATTTCCAATTCCTAAGTTCCATACTCAACTCCAAACAATCTAATTCATCATTGTACATGATATAACACTTATAACTCATTCATATCATCAATTAAAAGCTAATACATGAATGATTGGGGTATTACACCAGTGGTGCCGCGCCAGCGTGCCGCCCAAGATGCCTTTGGCTTGGTTGAGGTCTGATTTAGGTCTGGTTCAAGTTTGACCCAATTTGGCACTGTTTTGATCCGTTTTGGCCCATTTCTGATTTAATTTGGGCTCGGTTTGACTCTATGGATTCATAATTGAAAACCAGTCGTCTGGGGATGCAATTTTAAGGGTTCACAGTTTCATGTAAAAGACTTAGATAATAATAATGTGTCTTGCTTAAAGGTCTTTATTAAATATGCATCGTCTAAAAATTTGCCTCGCTTAGAGTTCTTTAGTGCCTCGCAGTCTTTCCCCTAGCCGAACTATATCTTTCTCTCTCTTGCAGGGAGTTGCCTTATTGTTTTTTGGCTAGTCTCTGTGTCTCGGACTTTTGCCTGGAGTTCACTACGTCTTAGGTGCCTTGTGGACTTTCTTCTAGACTTATTAGGTCTTTCCCCCTATTGCAATAAGTTGCCTTATTGTCTTTTGGGCTAGTCTTAGTAGGTCTTTGGTGCCTCTTTAACTTTCGCCTAGACTTATTATGTATTTTCTCCCTCATATAGAGAGTTGCCTCGTGAACTTTGGCTAACTAAACTAGGTCTTTTGTGCCTTTCAGACTTTCGCCTAGCCTTACTAGTTCTTTTTATTTTTGCATCTTATTTTGGCAAGTAATAGTACAAAATTAAATTTAAAGCATGAGAAGTATAGAGAACTTATATGGATTGGCATGGACTGCCTCAAAGATTACTGGGGATATTTTCAGATCCCTAAAAATGTGCTGCAAACTGAAGCAACTATTTTTTTACAACCCAGTTGAATGATTGCCTGGAAAAATAGAGAGACACACACAATTTTTTTTATGTTGGTTTCCCACAGTCGGAACCATTTTGATCAATTTCTAACCAATGTGAATGATGAACTGAATCTTTCTTGGACTGGACTCTTAGGCCTGCAAGATGAAAAGAAAGCATTAAGGGGCCGAGCCATATGCTCGGCGAAGACCCTCCCCTCCGATGCTTAAGTTAGTTTAAGGAGCTTAAAGGTTGTAAGGAAGTAGATGAACTTCCTTGTAGCCTGTCAATCTTTGAAAAAGGAGATGGAGATGAGAGTATGTAAAATCAGCTAGCTTAGTATGGTGGTACAATTCTCCTTTTATACTTTAAGGAGCTCCTTGTTGAATCTATTGTGGGCTTGCATGTGAGGCACTCTCAAGGCAATGATTGTAATCTCTGACTTGACAAGACAGGTGAAAGGTTCATGTGTGTACTTAGTCATCATTTAGATGGCGGCTTCATGTGTAGTAGTGTGAAGGATTGCTGCTGGGGGCAGACTTTAGTCTGACATGCTTTCCCTTACATACTTGATGGGTGATAGCTGCTACAGTCCTTTATTCCATGACTGTTTGAGCTCAGGTGAGGAGAGTCTTCTAGGACTAGGAAAAAGACGAGCTTCAAGAGCGACCCAATGACTTGTCATATGAGTATTGGTCTTTATGTGGGTTGGTCTTTTCTGGTGGGCTTGAATCTCAAGCCCAAGAGTGGACAGTCTCTTGAATGGACTTTGTTGTTATTGAGTCCGATTAGTTGTTATTGGACCCAATTAAAACTTAGTTGATTTTATGCCGGATCAACAAGCATATGTTGAAACTGCTTGAATTTTAACTTTATATTTTAAAATTATTTAAATTAACAATAAGTTAAAAACTTTTAAAATATAAACATATCATATGTAAATTATAAAACAAATAATATGAATATTTTTATATGATTATTATTAATAAATAGAAAAGTTTTATATATAATTTATAGTATAAATAATTTTTTTTTTATCAAACTGGAACTTCAAACTTCTAATGAAACATAAATTGGGAGTTAAAAATTTTAAACTCAAACCCTTACTTTTGGGCTAAATCTATTAATAGGGATCAAACCCGCATATCTTTATTTATGAAAAAAATTACGGATGATATCTTTATAAAATATAATATTTTTTAAATTCAAATCCTATCATAATCATATTTACTTTGAATGAACCAAGGTCAGGTTAAATTTAACCCACCAACTTTTAACCACACTAATCACCATAATATTATTGATATAGTTAATCGTTATACCTAGCAATACTAAAAAAGGTTATACTAATTTTAGTTTTTATTTTTTTAAAATATATTTTTTTATTTTATGGTCAATTTAGCTCAGTTTAAATTTAAAAAACAATAATAAAAAGTTTACTTTTAACTAATACAAATAACTAAAAATATCATAATAAAAACCAATATATTGTTTTTCGATTGCCACCTGCTCATTCCTTCCCTTCACTGCTCAAACACCACTTTCATCTTGCATCCCCTTTCACTCACATGATCAACAGTCACCAGTCCTTGACAATGTCCACTCTGTTTCCATGTGTGAAACAAATTAAGGTGATGAATTTCAAGAAAGACTTTATGAATTTGTGGAGAGATAATTAAGGTTAGAGATTAATTATCTAGAGGTAGAAGAGTTGTTGTTGTTGTTGTAAATGGAGGGTTTAATTTGCACAAGGGCCTCAATCTTCTTCAACATGATACAACATTGTTCATCCTTACACCATAGAATTTCCACTAGAAGATGTTGTTGAAAATGCTGAAATAGAGAAAATGGAAAAATTTTTGTCTACATCAAGTGCATAAGTTTATCTCATATATCAAACAAATGAGTGATGAGATATTTTAACCAATATAATTCTTTTGTTTATTTGTTATTCAATGAAAAAATGTCGATATTTTTTTTTCTCCATATGTTCTTATTTTATTGAATTGATATATGCATTCAGTGTAGACAATTATTAGCAGAAAAAGAGAAAATCAACCTTGATAGAGAATATTAATCCAAAATATTCTTTAATTCTTAGTTCACGTTAATGTTTGATGTCTTAGGTTTCTTTCATTTTAAAATTTAAAATAGTTTTAAAAAATATTTATTTATATAAAAAGAAATTAAGTTAAATAAATCCTAAATTGAAAATTTTGTCATAAATTAATACAAAACATAATTTTAAATCTGATTAAACATAATGGGTAAATTCAACTTTTATCTATTGAAAAAATAGTTTTTATACATTGGATCGACAATAACAAATATTTTTAAATCATTTCAATAGTAAATTTTATTTACTGTACTGGGAAGTATTGATATTTTTGCATTTTATGGCTTTAGCATGAATATTTTAAATTTCCAGCTTTCTTTTCTTTTGGAATTTTATACATATATATATATAAATATATTTAAAATTTAACATCGTATGGTCCCGTAGCTCAGTTGGTTAGAGCGTTGGTCTTATGAGCCGAAGGTCGCGGGTTCGAGCCCCGCCGGGACCATTTTTATTATTTGTATCCTTGTTTATTCAAATTTTGTATCTTTCTTTTTAATATTTGTATCTCAAATAAAATTTGAGTATTTGAGATAATTATTGTTGAATTTCATAAAATTGAATTTATTAAAATAAAATGAATATTTATATTCATATCAAACATGAAATTGCCAATGATTTTATAAAATTTTGTAAAATTTATATATTAAATAGAGCTCAATGCTTCAAAATTCTGAGCAAAAACCACAAATTCACACACACACACACACACACACACACACACACACACACACACCCCTATATGTATAGCTATTTAAAAGTACATAAACTCATAAATATAGGGAATGTTTGCTTGCTTGATTTAATAGGCTTAAAATTTGAAAAAAAAAAAAACCAATGATATTTTAGATATTTTTATATTGTTATTTATTGGATTTAAGTTATATCTATAGGACTACTAAAAAAAAATTCTTGTCTCTTTATCTTAACATAAAATAACTACTCAAAGGATTTACTTAATCTATAATAGAGAAATATGAAATACACAGAGACATGTATATTGTATATACGCAGAAAACCATTAATCAACAATGCTTTCTGTTTCTATATGTATAAAATGTCCAAATAGCTAACAAGTTTCTGGCTGCTTTTCTATTTTCCTTTTTCTTTAAAAAAAAAGTATTTTTTGGTACTAAATCAAGTCACTTCCCATGGAGAATACATACAGCAAACCATTACATGTCCTGCAAAATACCTACCTACTCAAATAATGAGACTATACACTCTTATTGTACATTCTTATACTGTATGCATAAAGTACTGCAGAAAAGATATGTAATCCCACTAATTTGAAGAGAGACTGGATTCTTGGCCCTTGCCATCTTCAGAAATGTTTGATAACTGTTCGCGAACACAATTAACAAGTTGAGAAGCTCTATGGTCGAAATTTAAGGGACACCGCTGTAAACTCTGTAAAATTTCAACTATCATATACTTTTCCCAGTAGAATATTTTCTTCTGCTTGAATAGAAAATAACCTAAAGTAAGTGTTGCATACCTCAGTGGTCCACAAGCAATCATGTGCCTTACGAGGGATTATATGGATGTGGGTCTGAAATATCCATGTTATAACACAAAGTTAGCATATCGACCATTAATCTCAAAGATTGAAGTAGCTTGCTATCAAGGAAAAAAGACATTTGTTTCCCGAAGGACCCAGACAAATAAAAACAGCAGTCTCGTTTTGATTCAGTTGAAATTGGAAAAGAAAATGATAAAGGTCAACAATTGTGATTGTAGATTTACAAGCAATTTTTTTTAATCAAAACAAAATTACAGAATAACTTACATGAAATACTACTTGGCCTGCAGCTGCACCATTATTAACCAACAAATTGAATGAATCTGCATAAAATTCAAAGGATACTGCAGTGAACTTGCTGAAGTTTTGATAGCAATGGTCCAAAAAAAATGAAGTTATTTCTGATAAACTAGAAACGAGTAATGCAAGAAGGTAATATAAAATTTACAAAGAAAAAAAATCTGAATTTCTTAGTAACAAATTAAATCAAAATAATCCCTAATGAGCTACGTGGAAGGATGGAGCATGAGAAGAAAGAAAATTGGGAGTAAAATGTAAATAGTATGTAATATTAACTAGATATATTAACAGGAAAAAAATGTATCTTGAAACTTGATTATATTATTGACTAAATACATTTTCCCTTCATTTTCCTTCCTCCAACTTTCAACGCTGCTAAAAAAAAGCCTAAGGCTGTGTTTGGGGAGTGGGAAGGGGGAGGAAAGAAAGTGGATGGATAATGTATCTAACTATAATATTAGCTAGATATGTTTTCCACATATTTTCTTTCATCCTCTTTCCACCCTCCCAAACATAGCCTATACCTTGTTTTCCTTGATTACATTATGAAGCTATGTAGTTATGTAAGTGTTAACAGTATAACTCAAATTAGTCCTTAGCATCTTTTCAAAGAGTCACAAAGCTAAGGTCTCCAATCCAAACAATGCTTCTGGCAATCTACTTGACCTTCAATAAAATCAGTGGTCAAATTGTGCCCTATGGCAATGGCAATTTAAGTGTATTAGTGTATTTCAGAAAATATTTCCCAAAGAGTAGTGAATTTGGCCATGATAGAGTTAGCCAATGCAAGTCGACACTTTGAATGTCGACTTGTTTTAGATGTCACACAAGGATATGCAATAATTTTTTAAAATAAAATACTAAAAGTGTCAGCCTTCCAGTTGGCTGTCAGCTCAAATCCAAACTTGGGCTAGTGTGTCAGCCCATCCAAATCAACAATTGAATCAGTTCATGGCTTTGAAGAAGCTAACACAGCAAAGGAATCATTAGTACTGCAAATCAGACTTCAGAGCTCAATCATCAAAAGCTGGAAAAGGAAAAGCAACACTTCTGAAGAATATAAAGACCAAGGCTAAGGGGTCTACCTTTGATTCTTAGTTGTTTTTTAAATCTGATTGCATTAGTTGTTTTCGAAACATTTTTTTATTTGTAGATGATGATTTATGAGTTCAAACTTGATGAATTTAGATTGATGAAAGCTAACTATTGATTGTGAATGGGATATTTCATTTAAGAGAAAATTCATCATGTGGTTCCATTCTCTTAATTTTTTTTTATTTAATTTTGAGTTTAGTTCCGTTGATTTCGTGTTTGGATTGCTTGATGCTTGAGCCTTAAGTTCATCTTTTACCTTCTCAATTTCTTGTTTGGCTTTACTTTTATTTGTTTGTATAATGTTTGTTTGATTGTTGATTACACAATTGGGCACTTAAAGCATGAGAAGTGGTTTTAGCTTTTGAAATTGAACAAGTATCATGGATTCCTAATAATCAATTCCTAGCACATATAGTATTCTATTAATGTCCTAAATCATCAAATATGGTTTGGCAATGCTAGTATTAGGTGAGTGGTTAGAGAATGATGTCAACAGTAGTATTTAAATTAGTAGCTCTTTGCCTTAAATGTCACGGATCCATTGGTTATTCTTGTTATTTAATACAATTACCATAGGAATGCCAAAGGCAATTTGGATGGGCTTGATGCCAAAGTGTCGATTTAAGCTGACAACCAACTTAAAGTTGACACTGTTAGTGTTTACTTCCTCTCTCTCTCTCTTTTTTTTTTTTTAAAAAAAATTATTGAATATTCTTGCAAGGAGCGCAAAGCAAGTCAACACTCAAAATGTCGACTTACATTGGTTGACTCCAATATGGCCAAATTCACCATTCTTTGGGAAATATTTCCCAAATACACTAGTAGAAAAATTATTTAATTATTTGCTTTAACTGGTAGAAATCCAGGTCCAACTGAATTTGAGTATTATAATATTCAACTCAATGGCTCACAAGCCTAATTGATCATTTAAATTTTATATAATTTTAAATATATTTTATATTTTATATAACATTTTAATAATAATTTATTGATTCAGGCCCAAATTTGAGCTCATTAAAATTTATTTGAGCTTTATTTTAATATTAATAAATAAGCTTATTTAATTTTTTAATGGTAATTGAGTCAAACTCGAGTATTTCAAGTGCGTGGTTGAATCAAGCTTGAGCATGAAAATGAAAATTTGATCGAGCTTGAGTCAAGTCAAGTTTCAAATCCCGGGTTTTCTAATAGAGTTGAACTCGAGTTTAGCACTATATCGGCTCCACTCGATTATATCCCTAGTTTAAAGTATGGTGGCATTCAGTGTTTTATCTTCCAATCCAATGAAAAGAACCAGTCATGTTTCCCATGGGAAAAGGGTGTACAAAGATAGATGACACAGGAAACCAAATATAAAACCAGTGTGGGGGAGAAGGCTCCACCTAGCTGTATAACCCAGCCACTGGATCGAAAGAAGGGTGCATAGGCACTTGTTTTGTATTAACAGGGTTCAACCTGACCAGTGGCAACCCCTAACATGCCATTTAGAAAAAGCCAATTTCCCATGGTTCCAATTCCAAAACATCAGTTCAGTATCAACTAAGAAATATCATAAACCAAGCAAATGGAATGGTAACCAGAAATGCCAGGTAAAGAGAGAAATAAGTTGATCTCAACAGCAGTAAGAATGTTGAACACATACCGGAACCAGTAGCTTTCATTATTGCATTGCCGATAAAAGGCACTTTTGAACACATTGCTGCAATCACCTGCATACCCAATTCCTTAGAAGACCCATAGCAAATATTTATCTGCTTAAAAAAGACTCAAGGAAGAATCTAAGTATCTCAATTCTATAGCTTCAGACCCATGTTACATGGACTTATGGATGACTAGATGAGCTGTTGGAAAGAATTTGTATTCAACTCAAAAAATCATTTAAAATTTTTTTTAAAAAAAGGTAAAGAAGGAGGCCAAATGGGCCTTTGGTTCACACATATTCGTATGCAGAAACCAGTATGGGAATTGATTTATCTTGGAAACAAAAATGTCATTTTTCAAGCCCCTTGTATTTTATAAGAGGGAGAGAGAATGAGAAGGCAATTTAAATTTAGTTTGGCTTCATGAAAAATTGATTGCTTGGGATTTGAAAGTAGTGTACACAGCCCAAAGAGGAAAATGGATCTACATAGCTAATCCTGCTATTTTCATTCCTTAATTTGTGGTGAAAAGCTATACTTGTTTTTCAAAAGTGCAGTCCATTCGAAAAGTACAACTTAACAGAAGAGCCCACATAACTTGAACCATTAAGCTCAGAAGTAAGAATCCACAACCCCCTCCCCTCCCCCCAAAACTCACAAAATCAAATGAAATTTTCAGTTCATCCTTCTATTAGGAGACAACCTCCTATCTTTCTCCCTCTTTCATCCTGTCTTTCTCACAAACTAGAAACTCTTCACTTCCTACAGCAAGAACATATTATAGGCAAACTATACAGCTCTCCTCATCCTTTGCAGTCTGTAATGATGCTGTATCACCGTCCAAAGTTTTGTTGCCATGTCTGATCTAAATTCAATACAGGATTATCTTGCCAAGTAATAATGGCATGGGAACCATGGGAACTCTCATCACTACAAAAAAATGATAAAGAACTAAATTTCTCATATGACTAGTATGGAATTGAGTTGGACTTATGAGAATACAAAGAAGTGCCATCTGTATGTTTTGGGTGGAATCCAGTAGGACAAAAATGAGCATAACAAGTGAAAAGATCAAACTCTGCCACATTTATGAAATTTTTCATTTTCAGTAAGTACACATTTATAAAATATAAGCCTCCTAATCCAAAATTTTTCTTTTCTTTAAACAGAAAGTGTCCAACAACATTCACATCAAACAGGTGTGGAAGCGACTTAAAGGTGGATACAAGCCAAGCCAAGCTAGCAACACCTTACTCAAACAGTTAACCTTATTTATAAGACATTAAAAAAAAAAAAAACAAAAGAACTTTGTTTGAAACATGATAAAGCATAAATTAAGATTAACATGATTTTAAATGATAATTTAATCCAATAAGTACTTCTGTAACACAAACAGATTTAACATATTTTAAGTTGGCTGATAATTGACAAGACTCCCATTAATATTTCCAAAAGAAACCTGTCAAAAAAGTTGAGATGGGAACACAAAGACAACACTAGATGTCTATAACTAAAAAGAAAGAAAACTTACAGATGGAGGGGTTGCTTCCAAGCAAGAAAAATGAGATTTTGGGATAATAAGAGAGTGCCTAGGAAACAAACAAAATCAAATGATCAGGAGAGGAGATGGATAAACATTTAGAATTAAAGGCTGGTTTGGTTCACAACATGAAATAGGGAAAGAAAATAACTATTCCATGGAATG
Organism: Vernicia montana; assembly: GCA_949750685.1. NCBI lineage: Eukaryota > Viridiplantae > Streptophyta > Magnoliopsida > Malpighiales > Euphorbiaceae > Vernicia > Vernicia montana. The sequence goes on along the minus strand of CATKHJ010145076.1, from coordinate 23,184 downwards.
GAATAGCTATTATTCGCTTTCTATAAAATTCATAATTTATAAGTTTTGAAAATATTTATGATATATAATAAAATATTATATATTTAAAACTTCAACCAAAACTTGTGATTATAAATTTTCTATTTCATGAAATAATTATTCCACTTCTAAAGTTGAACCAAAGCTGAAAATAGCTATTCCACCTAGAATAACTATTATATTCCCTTCTATTCTGTGCTATTCCATGAACCAAACGAGCCCTAAGAAAAAAAGAATTAACAACTAAAGAGAAAGGGCACATATTCAGTAGGTAATCAAGATAAATTTTGAACTTTATGTCATTACAATTTACAATGCCTTGCATAATCAGCAAAGGACTTAAGGACTATATCTTTTGGGGGTGATGAATTAGCACTTTGCTGGAGTACAAAAGGGAAATTTTGGGTAAATGTTTGTACAAGAAAATTCAATTTAAAATTCCAATAACAGAGGCTAAGATTGCGTATTTGATTAATTGTTCTTTTAATCTCATTTCAACAGCTGATTTAAGCTTAAGGCATTTTGTAAGAGTTTTCAATTAATATGAAACCTGCATAATCATAACAATTCATTCAAAAAAGCAATAAGGATTTCTAAATTATACAAGAACAATTGAGCTTTGGATAAATGATACCTTACCCATGAATCAGTGGGCTCGTATCCAAAATACAGATACACGTATCATCTTCATAAAGCTGCAAGATTCACATAACAGCAAACAAAAATTATAATTTTCAGTGAAGTTCTATTGTACTTTCAAGAATTTAACTCACAAATTCTATGCAAGTAAACTAAATTCAATACTAGAAAAAGCCAATTACCTTAAAAGCCGGTGACTCTCCACGAATAATCTTACAGAAAACGCAGTCGTTTTGCTGATTCTCTTTCTCGTCAGAAACGCAGTTAGAAAGCGACAATGGGGTGTGAGCGGAACCAGCACGGAGAGATAAGGGGCGGAGATGGGAGCAGATAACGGCGAGCCTCCGTGTCTCCATTCACGCGAAATCCGCTGGATGGTCGATAACCGCCAGAGTCGCAAAGTGCGTCGCCATTATATTTTGCAGAGAGAGAGAGAGAGAGAGAAGGTGTGGAGACAAATGGAAGGAAAGTGGAGTGTTTTACTGACCGGTCGTTGGTTTGCTTATCCACACTGTTGTTTTCGTGTGGACTGTCTCGGGCAGATAAATTTTTTGTTTTTTTGGTTCAGTATGGGTTTGTTTGTTTAAAAGGCCATCACGTGCTCCACGAAAATACAAAGCCCACCAAACATGATCCACAAAATTATCTAACCTTTTTTTTTTTTTTTAGGATAGCTAACAAAACAACTGGTTATCCCACATAACAAAATTATCTCTTTATTAAATTCACGATAATTTTTTGTGTTTTAAAAAATTCGAATATAAAATTTTTTTTTTCTCACATCCTTAAAATAAATGAGAATGTCAATTAAATAATATCTGATCAATCAAACCACATATGATTGACTTTTAATTTTTAAACATTGAAAAATTATTAAATACAATGAATATATTATAATATATTTTCACTTACGTAAATGTGAAATTTATCAATTATAAATTCAATTTTTCATATATATATATATATATATATATATATGTTTAGTGTACATATACTAAATTGTACTGAAAGTATATGGGTCTTTTAAAGAGAGACTAAAGTTTGAAAGAATAGTGAAAAGCATTGTACCAGCATTGACAATGGTTTCGACAGTTCTTATTATTGCATCATGATACTGAAGGTACTTATCTAATAATCTAATACATATAATCTTGATGAGGGACAAAAATGGCCAATAATGTGATAGACCTAAACTAATTATAAAACTCACTATGATACAGTATTAATACATAATATAGAAAGATAAAGACTGATAGAAAGGCCCATTAGGGGAAAAGCCCAAAAGTCACTCTCTACTACACAAAGTCGAAGATATCACTTCGACTTTCACCAAGGCTCTTCGCCCCCTAGCAATAAATGCGGTTTGTTTAGCAAGTTTCATTAAGAAGACTGAGGTCACAAAGCACTTACGTCACATTACTTTTGTCAGAAGAAAGTCATACTTATGCGGCGTACTCACGCCTATTCCTACATCGACTACCTGCCATCTGACAAGGACAATGACAAGTGCAGATCTTATCTTTCAGAGCCTAAGCACCGACTTCATCAGTCAAAAGGTATTTTACCTTTCCCTCATTTACCCTTTAACCTAAAGGGCTTAGGGCCTATAAAGAGAAAGAATGAAGTCATAAATCAGGTCAGATTGAACTCTATACTTCTCTTATCTCATTTCTTCTCATCAATATAGAACTTATACTAACTTGAACGTCAGAGGCTCTTCGCCAGGCAACCAGCCTGGCCTTCTTGACTTTGTTCATTTTTATTACAGGATCAATGAATCAAAGCCCAACAACTGAGATTCAGCCCAAAATAAAATACTTGTTGATTTAATACTCATCAAATTGGCGCCATCTATGGAAAACGTTGGCTGATCTCTTTGTTAAGTCAAAACAACCATGACTCGCTCTGATCCAAACGATGTTCCAAGCCCTACTCACTCACAATCATCCCCTCCACCCACAAACACTCAAACTCCTCCAACCATTAATTTAAATGCTTCCTTACAAACACTAAGTACATTAATAACTCAACAAACCCCTCCTAGTCCTAGTACTACTCATCATACTACTTCTAACCCTAACCTCACCCCTGCACTACAGCTTTTAAATGTTCTTACCTCTGCTGTACAAGCTGCTCAGCAACAACAGCAAACACCTCTAGGTCAAAATGACAGTATTGTTCCTAAAACAACACAGAAGGGGACAACACGACAACTGAATTTTAAGGGTCAGACTGGGAGAGATCCTATACTGACTGAAGATCACGTAGTAACGAAAGGAGCAGGGGAGAGAATAAGATCAGAAGTAGCACATGCAGAAAGAGGAGACTTGCCAATAGAAGATGAAGATGCAGAGCCTGCAGGGATATCTCAGCCTAGAAGAGAACGTATGCATAGGCATGATAGAGGAAGGTATGATAGAGAAGACAAACGTTCTCATCATCATGATAGAGATGATGCGGAGCGAAGTGGAAGGAAGAATAGTTAGAAAAAAGGGAGATATAGAGAGAAGGATAAACTGGAGGGACATTCTAAAAGAAAGGGGTGAAGAAGTAATGAATCTGAATCTAGTTCTTCTTCGCTTAAAGGGAACCAGGGAGTAACCAGTCAAGGAGAAGAAGTGGAGATAAAAAACAAACTAAACAAATTTCTAGAAGAATTCGCTAAAGATGGAAATCAGAAGGAAATAGATAAAAGTCTGAAACTTGCCCTCAAATCCTTTTTTGTTAAATCCATCGGTAATTACCGTATGCCTAGCAAATTCAAACCATCTTCGCTCAAGAAGTATAATGGCGAAGCAGACCCCCAGAGTCCATATTATGGATTATAAACATGTTGTTGAACTCCAGACGATGAGTGACGAAGCACTATATCGAGCTTTTGGAAGTTCATTGGAGGGCGCAGCAACTAGATGGTTTGATTCATTAAAGGAGGAAAATATAGCCTTCTTTGGTCAGTTGGCGACCGCCTTTATGCATCACTTTGCCTCCAGCATTCCAGTAAAGAGAAAGACTCAGTATCTTGAATCAGTTACACAAAGAGAGAATGAGCCTTTAAGAGATTACATGGCTCGATTTAATAGGGAAGCTCTTAAAGTTACTCAACTTGATCAAAACAGAGCAGTCGAAGCTTTGCAAAATGGTACGTCTCATACAGATTATTTTAAAGTATTATGCAGACACACTCCTCAAACCTTAGAGGATGCTATGGGCATAGCACATAAATATATAAGGCAAGATGATGTCCTCGCCTTTAGCCATTTCTCAAAGTGAAGAAGGACAGAAGTAGAAGTGCACCCTAAAGAAGTGGTGAAGTCCATGAAGGGAGAAGCGAAAGAAGTAGTAGGCAGAGGAAACAACGCTTCGGGAAGGAAAAGTGAATATCAAAATCGAAAAAGTAGAGCTCCACTTGATTTTGACATGAGCAAGTTCACGCCTCTGAAGGCTAGCCCAGCAGAGATATTTGCTACGTTTAAAGACCAAATATATGGGTTCGACCACAGCCCATGTACGCCCTGCCAAACAAGAAAGATAGAAGTAAGTTTTGTCTCTTTCATAATACTCATGGGCACAATATCAATGATTGTAGACAGCTAATCGAGGGAATTTAAAGGCTGATAAATCGAGGGTACTTGAGCAAATTTGTGAAGAAGAATGGTGAAGATAAGGCGGGATCTAGTGGAGACAAAGGGAAGCAAGTGGTAAATGATGGGTCAGCGGGCGTTATTCATTGTATTACTGGGGGGCTAGCCGAGGTTATTGTAAGCAATAATAAGGCGAAGTCCTCAATGAGAAGAAGAGAGGAGCCCGAATTTGTGTATTATAACAAAACAAAGGTCAGCACTGAAAGACCTGATGGAAGTACACTTCGCATTCCACATGCGGACCCTCTAATCATCCAGGCGGTTATTGCAAACTATGTAGTGAAGCGAATCCTTGTAGATGAAGGAAGTTCAATCAATTTATTGACAGCTGATGCTTATAATAAAATGGGATTCAAAGAAAGTGACTTGGAGGAAGTAAGAAGTCCAATTCGTACCTTAGACGGAATAGAAATCCCATCTGTTGGAGTGGTGAAGTTGCTGTTTACCGTGGGTACAGCTCCTGATAGTATAACGGTAATGGCTACTTATGTTATAATCAGAATGCAACTTTCTTATAATGCCTTACTTGGTAGACTATTGTTGTATGAGTTGGATGCTTCCACCAACATAAGGCATCTTAGAATGATAATCTCGAAGTTAGAAGGGGGTCAATTCTGTATCTATGGTATACAAGAACAAAGTGAACTCAAACAGGAGAACAAGAAGGCAAAGAAAGATTCGGCTATAGCACAAGTCGAAGAGGTAGCAGTGACAGAAATAGCTACCTATATACCAGAACAACGAACTAAACCAGTTGAGGAGCTAGAAAAAATTCTGGTAAAAGAAGAAGAACCTGAAAAATTTTTGTTGATTAATTCCTCTTTGGAATAAAATCAAAAAAGTTAGGTAAGTCAGTTCTTATTGACTAATATTCCTAGTTTTGCCTGGTCTTCAGCAGAAATGGAGGGGGTGAACTCTGAGGTGATTACTCACCAATTGAATGTAAATCATGCTTATAGACCAGTCAAACAAAAGAAGAGATGCTTCGATCCAGAGCGACAAATGGTTATTGATCAAGAAGTGGATAAATTGATGAAAGCAGGATTTATAATAGAAGTTCAATACCCAGAATGGTTAGCTAATGTGGTGTTGGTAAAGAAAGCAAATGGATCATACATAATGTGTGTGAATTTCATAGATTTGAATAAAGCTTGTCCCAAAGACTCATTTCCTTTACTTATGATAGACAAGCTTGTGGACTCCACAGTAGGGTATGATTTCTTATCTTCTCTTGATGCGAAGCAGGGATATCATCAGATAAAAATGCATTCAGATGATGAAGAGAAGACCTCATTTATAACAAAAAAAAAAAAGGCATTTATTGTTATACCTCAATGCCCTTTGGTCTGAAAAATGCTGGAGCTACGTATCAGCGCCTTGTCAACATGATGTTTAAAGACCAATTAGGTAAGAATCTTGAAGCATATGTTGATGATATGATAGTAAAAAGTAAAACTTTTGAAGATCATCTCCGGGATTTGGCTGAAGTATTAAATGTGATGAATGCATATGGGATGAAGCTCAATCCTGAAAAATGTGCTTTCTTTATACAAAGAGGAAAATTTATGGGATACATGGTTAGTGAGAAGGGGATAGAACCAAATCCAGATAAAGTAAAAGCTATCTTGAATATGACAGCTCCTAGAAATGTCAAAGAAGTACAAAGACTGACAGGACGAATTGCAGCTTTGAGTAGGTTCATATCAAGATCAGCTGAGAAATACCTTTCTTTTCTTTAAAAAGTTAAGAAAATCTGCTACCTTTGAATGGACAGAGGAGTGCCAGAGTGCATTTGAGAAATTGAAAGCCTTTTTGAGCTCAGAACAACTTCTAAGTAGACCATTGCCAGGCAAAGAGGTTCTAATCTATCTATCTGCATCCAATAAAGCGATTAGTTATGTGCTGATCAGGGAAGAAGGGTTAATTCAAAAACCCATCTACTATTTCAGCAAAGTTTTTCAAGGAGCGGAGTTGAATTATTTGTCAATAGAGAAGCTGACATATATTCTACTTCTCTCCGCCAGAAAATATAAAGTATATTTGCAAGTTCATCAAGGGATAGTGGTGATAGATCAACCCTTACAAAAAGACTTGCACAAACCAGAAACATCTGGGAGAATGCTTTATTGGTCAGTAGAATTGGGACAGTATGGGCTACAATATAAATCAAGATCAGCGATCAAGGCGCAAGCCTTGGCAGATTTTATATATGAATGTTCCTTTGACCCTGAACAGAAATTCGAAGAGCATAATCTTGAGAACACAACTCAGATAAAGAAATCATCATCAAAATTTGAAGCAAGTTAGGAGTTATTTGTAGATGGGGCCAGTAGCAAGGAGGGAAGTGGCATTGGTATTGTAATGAAAAATACTCAAGGATTCCTGTTAGAATACGCTTTGAGGTTAGACTTTGAGGCTGCTAACAATATTGCTGAATATGAAGCAGTAATCCAGGGGTTGCTTTTCTCAGACTGCCTTCGCCTGGAAGAATTAACAGTTTACAGTGACTCTCAACTGGTGGTAGGACAGATAGAAGGAGATTTCGAAGCCAAAGAAGAAAATATGGCCCGATATTTGCAGAAAGCGAAGACCATTATTCAAAAAATGGAAGATAGAGGAGTAAAGCTGCAGTTTAGGAAGATCCCAAGGGGAGAGAACTATAGGGCTGATAGCCTCAGTAAACTTGCAGCTATTCATCCAGTCGAAGTCCCTCAGAAAATATTTATGGGATCTTTGCCTTTTCCTAGTACTAAAGAAGGAAGAGAAGTAATGGAGGTAGATGAAGAATCATGTTGGTTAGACCCAATCAAGACCTTTTTGGAGAAGGGCGAAGTACCTGAAGGTAATAAAGAAGCCAAGAAAGTGAAGTGTCGAAGTGCCCACTTTTCCTTACATAACGGAATTCTTTATAAAAGAGCATTTTCTCTTCCTTAGTTAAGATTTCTGAGACCAAGTCAGGCTGACTATGTTCTTAAAAAGATACATGAAGGCTCCTATGGAATGCATATAGGGGGAAAAATGTTGGCAGCTAAAATAATCAGACAATGATATTATTGGCCAAGAATGAAGAGTGAAGCAACGGCCTTTGTTAGAAAATGTCTTTCATGCCAGAGTTTTGATAGTGGCAAGCATATCCCAGCAACAAATCAAAGGCCTATATCTAGCTCTTGGCCATTTGCTAAATGGGAGATAGATATAGTGGGACCATTTCCCACTGCTTCGAGTCAGAGAAAATTCCTATTGGTAGCAGTGAAATATTTTTCCAAATGGGTTGAAGCTGAACCACTAGCTACCATTACTACTGATAAGATAATTTACTTTTTATGGAGAAATATTGTATGCAGGTTCGGCATTCCATACAGCTCGTTAGTGATAATGGAAAACAGTTCGACAATGCCAAAGTGCGAGCCTTTTGTTCAGGACTCCACATTAAACAAAATTTCTCGTCTGTGGCTCATCCACAAACAAATGGCCAAACGAAAGTGACAAATCGAACAATCCTACAAGGGCTGAAACGAAGACTGGATGGATGTGGCCGAAGCTGGGCAGATGAACTCCATCATGTGATATGGGCATATAGAACAACTCCAAGACAGCCGACTAGAGAAACCCCTTTCAGTTTAACCTACGGGATTGAGGCAGTCCTTCCTGTTGATATAGGTCTACCCAGTGGCAGAGTTAATTATTGCGGAGATGAAAAAAATGATCAAGCTAGAAGGATAGACTTGGATCTCCTTGAAGAACTCAGAGAAATAACCAGTATCCGAGTGCCAGCTTATTAACAGCAAGCTGCCAATTACTTCAACAAAAAAGTAAAGCATCGAGTATTTTTTGAAGGGGATTTGGTTATGAGATTTCTAGAAGCAACTGGAAAGAGCGAAGGAATAGGCAAATTAGTGCCAAGATGGGAAGGTCCATTCATAGTTCAAAAGGTTATAGGTCCAAGTACTTATAAGCTTGTAACTATGGAAGGTGGCGAAGTTCCTCATACATGGAACATTCAACACCTCAAAATGTACTACCAATGAATAACAATGAAAAGATGCAAATTTCACAAAGATGTCTAGTATTCCTTCTTAAAATGAATAAAATTAATTGAAGACCTAGTAAATCGCCAGGCAAAAGTCCTGGTGAATCCAGGCGAAAGTCTTAGTGAATCCAGGCAAAAGTCCTGGTGAATCTAGGCTTGAATCTAGGCGAAAGTCCTGGTGAATCCAGGCGAAATTCCTGGTAAATCCAAGTTAAAGTCCTGGTGAATCCAGGCGAAAGTCCTAGTAAATCTAGGCGAAAGTCCTAATGAATTTAGGCGAAAGTCTTAGGTCCTAGTAAATCTAGGCGAAAGTCTTGGTGAATCCAGGCGAAAGTCCTAGTAAATCTAGGCGAAAGTTCTAATGAATTTAGGCTAAAGTCCTAGTAAATCTAGGCGAAAGTCCTAATGAATTTAGGCAAAAGTCCTAGTAAATCTAAGCGAAAGACCTAGTAAATCCAGGTGAAAGTTCAAATAAATGAAATTCACACTCAATTACAAGCAGCGAATTGCCTAAATGAAGAAGTTCAAAAACAATCAAATGTAAGCATAAAAAGATAGAAGAATAATTTCTCTTATTTTTATGTAAAAAATTCATACATAAAAAAATTGTATTATATACAAAAGAAAGAAAAAAGAAAACAAAATTATTTTTCTATTGAAGGAGGCTCGTTTATAGCAATATCTACACTAGGGTTCGCCGCAATTGTTGAAACAGTCGAAGTGTCCAAAATAGTTGAAGAAACAACAGGATCAGTTTCAGTAGGAACAATCGAAGAGACAACAGGAACATTCTCAACTACTTCGACTTCAACCTCTTCACCAATGTTGCTGTCACCTTCCAGTTCTGATATAGGAGAAGTGGCCTGTGCTGTCTTTTTTTCCCAAGAAGGAAAGTCTTATGGATTTGGCACATCTTCTCCTTCCTTAGTATCTTCACAAAAAATGGAAAAATCTAGAACATGAGGCTCTTCCTCTATTTACATTTCGGATACTTTTTCTAGCACATCTGGAAAAAAGACTGCTACATCTTGGAGTGCATTATTGTAATATTGTGCAGCAGCCTTATAAGAGTGATAGGTGATGATTTGGTCAAAGCTTTCGGAAGATAAGAAGTCCCTGATGGCCCTCTTCCTGGCCTCTTCAGACTGCCTATGTTGTTCCTTAGCCATTTTAGCCCTCTTTGAAGCTTGCTCATAAGAATAAGCAGACACTCGGAGCCCCCCTGCACTTTCTTGAGATCTTGGCGAAGACCAGAAATCTCCTCTACTTCAAGGGAAAGCTCTTCATTGTGTTTTCTTAAATCTTCTAGCTTGGCAGCGAGGTCAAGAGCAGACTTGTCCTTCTCAGCAATAATTTTGTCCTTATTTACCAGGGACAAGTCTCTCTCGACCAAAGAAGATCGAAAAGCCTCCACTTCGGCTTCAGCTTTTTGATGGGTCTCTCCACTTATTTTTAGCTGGGTTTCAATGTCGGTCCTTTCTTTCTCCAATAAAGCACTCCTTCGTTTCTTCTCCTCCAAAGCAGTTTTGGTAGCAAGCAGCTCCGCCTCTAACGTAAGACAAGCTTCTTGCCTCTCCTCAGTGGCTTTCCTAGCAGCATCATAATGATCCTCCAGGGGGCCTAGCTGAGTGCGAAGCTTATCTGAGTCCAGAATTTCCTACATAAAGTCTCGATTAGTTGGATTCAAAGGACAACCCATTCAGAAATCAATAAGAAAAAACACTTACTTCTTTAAGTATTTGTTGATGCCTGTCCAGAGCCTCTCCAGCAGACTTCAACAAGGAGGTAGGAGCAGGCCGGAGGAAGGAAAGAGGTACTGCAGAAACTACCGGTAATGGAACTTCGGCAGTGACCCCTTTGCTCGCATCAACCCGCTTCTCAACTCGTTGTCGCTTAAGAGGAGGCTCGGAAGAGTCAGAAAGAGTTGCTGAAGAGGAACTGGGCGAAACTACATTCTTTTTCCTCCCTGCCAAAAATTCATTTATTGTTAATTTCTTTTTAGGAAGTTTGGCAGGAATAAGAGTTGTCTTTATTTGTGGCTCCTCCAGAACGATTATGGGAGCTATGGAAGAATCAATTATTGGAGACAATGAAGGAACTGGAGAAAGTTGATGCGACTCCAAAAGAGGAGGAGTAGTAATCGGCTCCGAATCTACAAAACAAAAATCTCAAATATTAGCAAAACTAATATATTAAAGAAAATGGAAGAAATATGAAATAAATGAAGCAAATTGCCTTCTAAAGACAGCTGTTCTTCGACAACCGGAATCTTCTCAGGAGAGGGATAAAGAAGGCGGAGTCTAGTAAAATCAGGCGAAGAGATCTTCTTCGCCACATACCTCTCCCACGCCAATATTTCTAAAGCAGTGGGAGGTCTTCCAGCCTTAACCTTCTTCGACCATTTTATTTTATCACCCTCGAGTATTTCAAAATCGGGGTTATCCAAAGATGTTAAAATAAAAGGCAAGGCAGAAGTAAGATTGATGAGATTGTTAGTTATACCTTTTCTAGATTTCGATCCAACAAAGTCTTTCGCCAGCGAAGCTAGCTTGGCATTAAAAGCCTCGTCATCAGCAATATTCTCCAATTGCCCCTCGAGATCTCCCAATCGCTCCGCTGCCCCAGAGTTGTGAGCAAAAACCTCCAAGACATTTGGAGGAGGAGCACCTTTTCTTTTCGGCTCCTTGTGAATTGGAGACATCTCCCTCTTTCCCTTGTCAATGGGAAGAATAGATAAATGAGGGGGAGGAGGAGGGACGACTCCACTAGGTGGTCTGATGAATATTCCCGGGCGAGGAGTAGTAGTAGGGCGAGGAGCATTCACAGGTATAGTTGGCTCAGAGGCCTTGACAAGTCTTCGGCTAGCCACAGGTACCTCCCCTAAAAGCTTTTTAGTTTGTTTGCTGGAGTCTTTAGCTGGTAGGGGGCCAAAGTCAGCTTCGACTCGCACCCTTAATCTCCCAATGGAAGGATCTATGATGGGCAGCTCAGAGGCTGGGATATAATCCCTAGGGGATACCCCCTCTGTCATCTTCAAGATATCCTGGTAATGTTCAGGATTCTTCGCCTTGACTGCAAACACAATGCAAAACTCATAAAGAGTACAGGTATGCACAATCTCAATATGGAATATAATTATAAAATTTCATGAATAAAATTATACCTTAAACGTCCATAAGGCGTATTCTTGGGGTTGGATTTCCTTTGACATCCCTTAAATGTATGGCGGACCCCATCTTTTTCGCATCACACACATATCTCTCGTCAACGAGAGTTCTAAGGTCTTGTTTCTCGCTATTAGTCAATAGCTCTGGTCATTCACTTAGGCCTTCGACTGGCAGCAGCAAGTGACCAGGAAATCCAAAACCAGCTGATTTGGAGCCGAGACCATCAGTAATCTCGATCACTCCAAATTTTTTCTTCCAATCTTTTATTTTCTTGTCCTTGCCTATAAAAAGGCCCCGAAGGGGCCTGGCATAAGTCATATATACACCAGGGTATCCCTGGGCACTCAGAAGGCTAAAGAAACATTGGAAGAGTCGAGAAGTGGGTTGAATCCCATAGGCGAAGCAGAGAACTTCAAAGCAATGCATATCTCTGATGGAATTGGGAGTCAGCATCATGGGATTGACTTAAAAATAGTTGAAAATAGTCAGCATCATGAATTTAGTGGGAGGAAACAAGAGACCAGCCTTCAATTGGTGATAAAAAATGATATAATGACCCAGATCTTTGGGGAGCGCAACATTTGGGTTGCTCGAGTAAACTCTCTCGTGAAATTGAGCAAGCTGAAAGATAAACTTCTTACTGAAGTCAAGATTGTCGTTAAAAGCTACAAACTCACCAATTCGACCAATTGGCTCAATTTCCCCCCAAACCTGGTTCAAGATTTCTTAAAACTGAGCAACGCTAACCCTGTTTCTCTTTGGGTGAGTGTCTTTCTTGGGAGCCATTGAAGTTTGAATGGAAGAAAAGAGATAACTTCTGAAAGCTTTGAGAGAAGAAAGGAAGTGGAAATAAATTCACAAAATCAAAGGAAGCAAATAAGAGCTCTAAAGTGATGAATGGGGAGATTTATATAGGGAAGAAATCCTTACCAACCGTCGCTCAATGAATGGGAAAACCTAAAAGGCGGTTAGCAATTTGAAAATTCCTTGAAAATCGTACCAGTTTGTACTTGTTTGGTGCCACGTGTACATGCTTGCATTCGAAAAGACAGGCATTTAATAAGAAGCTCACTCAACTGTCAAGCGTATTAAATGGATTAAAAATGATTGATATGCCTCACATGACAGCTGTTGGAGCAGATTGTACAGTCAATATCAACACTTCGCCTCTGGCGAAGTAGGCAAAGACTCCTTTCTACTATATTTGACACATCTTAGAAACAAGATGAATCAGAAGATGAAGTGTTTCTATCGAAGCTTTGCTAAAACTCTTCGCTTCAAACCAAACAGGGGGGCCTCTAATAAGGGACAAAAATGACCAACAATGTGATGGACCTAAACTAATTATAAAGCCCACTATGATACAATATTAATGTAGAATATGGAAAGATAAAGACTAATAGAAAGGCCCATTAGGGGAAAAGCCCAAAAGTCACTCTCTACTGCACAAAGTCAAAGATATCACTTCGATTTTCACCAAGGCTCTTCGCCCCCTAACAATAAATGCGGCTTGTTCAGCAAGTTTCATTAAGAAGGCTTAGATCACAAAGCACTTACGTCACATTGCTTTTGTCAGAAGAAAGTCATACTTATGCGGCGTACCCACGCCTATTCCTACACCAACTACCTGCCATCTGACAAGGACAAGGACAAGGACAAGTGCAGATCTTATCTTTCAGAGTCTAAGCACCGACTTCATCAATCAAAAGGTATTTTATTTTACCTTTCCCCCATTTACCCTTTAACCTAAAGGGCTTAGGGCCTATAAAGGGAAAGAATGAAATCATAAATCAGGTCAGATTGAACTCTATACTTCTCTTATCTAATTTCTTCTCATCAATATAGAATTGATACTAACTTGAACGTCGGAGACTCTTCGCTAAGCAACCAGTCTGACCCTCTTGACTTTGTTCATTTTTATTACATGATCATTGAATCAAAGCCCAACAACTGAGATTCAACCCAAAATAAAATATTTGTTAATTTAATACTCATCAAATCCCTTATTGAGTGGATTCTTGTATGAAAAAATCATAAATTTTTGTTTCATAGAATTTATGAGTGAATTCTAAATTAATAAAATTATAAATTTGACTTAACTAAAATTACGAGTCAATTCTAAATTAATAAACCTGCAAAAATTATAATTTTTCCTTTTTTTAAATGATTGTAAATACATGAAAATAAATGAAATTTTAAATCAGTTGTTGATACTGAACCCTTTTGCATAAACGACCGAAATAATTAATGGGTTCGGTCGTTTTTAGGATGACAGCAGTCAGCAGATGGTTTGGTTAAAAGTAAAGCAGAATTCATATCATTGATATATTCCACACACAAACGACAGCTTGTTAATAATATTCCTTTTCGGATAACCTATGGAATTAATTGCGTCATTCGTCAGGTCGTTTTTGTGGAAACGACAAATTCTTGAAATAAACGGAGTGATAAAATCAGTTATAGTCTCTCTTCTGTACTGAGCTGAGGCCCAGGTTCATAGTGAAGGAGGAGGTAGACGGCCCAATTTTAGTTAAACTATCACTCTTCACGGCGGCCCATTTTAAACAGGATTGCAAGAGATTAATCAACTTGTTCAAGATCTCTTCTTTTTTTATTTTTGGTGAATACAAAAAAGAAACAAAATTACAAGATGTAGAAACTAGAAACGGCGGGAGAAGGGATTTTGAAAAGAAGAGGAACCAAGTGACAATAGAAACACAAGACTGGCATTTGGCAATGGGCAAAGCCAATCTGCACAGGTGTTTGCAATTCTCTAAAAGCATTAGACATGTGTACTTTTTTTTTTTCAAAGAATAAAATTAGCTAGCAGAAATAAGGATATGAAACCCAAGCCAGTACATCAAGTGATACAAACGGAAGAGGCTCATCTATTACAATTATAATACAAATGAGCTTAAAGCCCATAACAACACATAACCCAAAAAGCTAGATATAAGTGAATTGTGTTCTCTTATATCTATAACATATTAAGGATCAATATGAACACGACATAATTAATTTATCGTATTAAAAATCTAAATATAAACACAATCTACTTAATTAATAAAAAACACGATACGACACGAATAATACGTTTAAAATTTTAAATTAATTAATTTTTTATTTTAATATTTAAAAATTATCAAATTTACTAAATTAACTCATTAATTTATATTATTTCATAAAATATAACTATTTATAAATTTATAAAAAAATTAAAAGTAATATTTATATCTATATATTCTAAAAGTCATAAAATATATTAAGTTAAATGTGTTAATGAGTTAAACGTGTCGTTTTCAAGTTAACGAGTCAATTCACGACACGACATAATTATTTTCGTGTCACAATCGAATCGACACGAACACAATAACTTTCGCTAATTTCATATTAAATTTGTGTCATATTATTGTGTTGTGTTTGATATTGCGAGTATAAACATGAGTAATTGACAAAAGATGCAAGTGAACATTAATTGACAATTAATATTCATGAGAGCACTCCTATAATTGATTTGGAATAATCAACTTCCAACTGAATTATGTTGAAATTAGGGGGAACTAGACTTTATTAATTGGGAGTCAAAAAAAAAAATAAAAAGGAGAAAATTTATATTTATGGACTCAAACATAATATCTTCATTTTAAAATATTAATCGTTTAAAATTTCAGTATATAAATTAAAAAAAATTAAATTACCATAATTTTAAAATAAAAAATTAAAATATTTTATTTTATTTTAATATAGAAAAATAAAAGCAATTAATACAAATATTTAATGGATGAATAAATAGAGAGTAAAATTAAAAAAAATAAAATAAATATTTTTTTTGAAATTTTAAAATGACAGATATTTTAAAATAGATAGAGTATATTTTTAAAAAATTCATAAATTTTAAAAAGAAATTTTTTTTTATAGAAAATAATTACATTAGAAGAAACCAGGCATGTTACATAGTTAAAAGAAATTTAATTAGTAATAAATTAAAAAAAAAAAAAAAAATCCTCCTACGACTCACTGACGGTTTCTAGAAGCGGGCCCAGCCCGTCCACACGTAAATACTTACGTAATCACAGTCAAAAGAAAAAAAAAATAAAAAAATTACTTTTTCTTTTTTCAACCTAATTTACTCTCACCCTCTAAATTTCCAAATGCCACAAAGATCTCGCCACGTCATTAAGAAAAACCAGAACCGTTACGTGTTCAAATCACGCTAAAACACACTCTCTCTTAATTAATAATAACTCATGCTACAAATACAAATATTTGAATTCTTCTTCCCCAAGAAAACAAACAGCAAAACGCAAGCACATCACAGCACACTTCCCAACTCACAAATCAAACTCTCTTTTCTTTATAAAGTTGCTCCTCACAAAATTATCAATCGTCTCTCTTTTTCTCTGAAAATAAAATTGAATATACGACGTCGGATTTTACCCTTGACTAGTCGCCGCCGCCTCCGGCAGGCCGATCAGCTTCGTTTCCCTTCCGCTACCATGAACGACCATGGCCAAAAAAGTAATAGTATAGTGCCGATTTTGAACCTGGATGGACTCAACGTTATAACGCCGCTTGGGCGTGGAGCGAAAGGCGTGGTTTTTCTGGTTGAAGAAGAGCAAACTGGTGATTTTTGTGCATTGAAGGTGATATTGAGGGATTTGGTAGAGAAGAAGAATAATAATAATAAGGAAATTGTATCTGATGGGAGTGAATATAGAAGAGTTTGTTTTGAACAGCAAGTTTTGAGCCAGTTTAAGCATCCACTTTTGCCTAAATTGCGTGGAGTTTTAGCCACTGACAAAATTGTTGGCTACGCTATTGATTTTTGCTCTGGACGTGACCTTAATCAATTGAGAAAGCAACAGAGCGAAAGAATGTTCTCTGTTGATATGATCAGGTGATTAATTGAATTTGAGATTTGAGATTTCATTTGAGTTTTAATCAATTTTATAGATTGATTTTGATCTTTTTTGGTAATTTTTCAGGTTTTATGCGGCTGAATTGGTTCTTGCATTGGATTATCTTCACAATTTAGGCATAGCGTACAGAGATTTGAAACCTGAAAATATTCTTATTCAAGAAAATGGCCATATAATGCTTGTAGATTTCGATCTCTCCACCAAGCTCTCTCCAATATCTCATAAAAACACTCTTAATAATTCCAACTCAGTCCCTAATAAACACCACTCGTCTCGCAAAAAACGCCTCTCTCCTTTTCACAGTTGCTGTAACTCCGGCATCTCGCCGGAAGATTCGTCAGATCAAGGTCCTAGCGCTGTTACTGTACCTAAAGAATCAGAATCAACAACAACCGAAAAATCAAACTCATTCGTAGGAACCGAAGAGTACGTTGCGCCGGAAATCATTCAAGGTTACGGCCACGATTTGGCCGTCGATTGGTGGTCATTAGGAGTCGTATTATACGAGATGTTGTACGGAGTTACGCCTTTTAGGGGTTGCAATAGGAAGGAGACATTTTTCAGGATTTTAACGAAATCGCCGGATCTTGTGGGTGAAACGACGCCGTTGAGAGACTTAATCGGAAAGTTACTTTTTAAAGATCCGAAGGAAAGAATTAGAATTGAAGAAATCAAAGGCCATAATTTTTTCAAGGGCATTGATTGGGACTTAATCTTGCAACTGGAGAGGCCACCGTATATTCCGCCGGCGATTCATGAGGTTTGGGCAAATGAAGGTAAAGAAGGAAATGTGAAAATTGATGTTGAGTCATTTGTTCAAAGAATATTTGTGAAAGGTGAAGTTGAACAGCAAAAAATTGTTGATGATGAGAAGAAAAATAATAATGATTCTCATCAGCAAGAAGAGAAGATTACAGACAAAGTTGTGTGGGTTAAAGGACTCAATAATCAACCAAATGAAATTAACAATTTTCTTGTTTTTTAATTTTTACGTTATATATATAGAATATTATTTTTTTGTTCAAAACTCTATATATAGATCAAGAAAGAGATAATATAAAGTTTTAGTAAAGTAAATGAATTCATTACCATTTTTTTAAACTTAATTACTTCTTTAATTTGATGAGTTTCTAAATAATTGAATTGAGATGTCAAATATTTAACTATCTGGTTTTCAGAAGTTTGATGCATTATTTGCTGAATTTATTGTTAGACTGTCTTGCTAGTTGCTACAAATGATAAGAGAGAAAATATTCTAAAGAAAAAAGTCTTATTATATAAGTTGTATTATTATGAAATCATATTATATTTAATTTTTTTTTTGGAATATTAGGAAAAATGATAACAATATATTCACTCGAATATAATTTTCAGTAAATTTAGTTTTGATTTTGATTTTGATTTAATTAGAACTGTGGATTATTCATTATCCTCCTCTATGGATCTCCCTTTTATATGTCATTATTCCATAAAGAACAATTCTGCATTATTAGAAAGACAATCTTGAGTTATAAGAAAGACAAGATTTTTATATTGCAGATATATATATGATGACGTTTCTTGGCTGTTTTATCAGAATTGTTTAGCATAGACACTAATATTAATGGAAATAATATTGTTCCTTGTCTTCACCTTTAAAAGTTTTCAATGCCCTAAAATAATGATAATATTAAGTTAATAACCATTAAGAATTGGTTTTGTAGGACTATCATAGATTTATAAATAATGCTTAGTTGCTAAGATTCAAATCTCACATGTTGTATTTGGCAAAAAAAAAAAAGAAAAAAAAATATCTCACGATGCAAAATCTAGCAATTTTATTGTACTTTTCCTAGAAGTGGGCATTAATTAATTCATAGATAGTCAAAGAAAGGTGGTTGATTTGGCAAATAAAAAAAAAAATATATATATATATATAAAAAAAAAAAAAAAAAAAAGGTGGTTGTTGTTGATCAGTTTTTCTTTGGTTGTTAAGAATATACTCTCTCTCTCTCTCTCACTCAAAATAATTAACGTTTAGTATTATTACAATTTTCTATTTTATTTTTTCAAATTTTAAAAAAGTAAATATTAAAAAATATTTTTTAAAAAATTATTATTTTTTATTTCTTCCATATATATTCAGAAATATTTTGAAAAAATAATAATAAATAAATTCTAATTTTTAAAATATTATTTTCATTTTTGAAAAACAGAAAACGATACCGAACTGACTTTAAGGTGGTGACACAAAAAATAAAAAATTTATTAAATAGTCTTGATTATAAAAAAAAAAAAAATTATATATGATTAAATTATCATTCTGTTGTACTACTCAAACTTCATTAATATTAAGTAATAGGCATAACAATGAATAAGGGTAAGATTGGAAAAAACATCATTAATATTTCATTGGTATTTTAAAACATCAATTATTTTGAAATAAAAAAAAATTATCTAAAACGTCAATTATTTTATAATGGATGGAGTAATATGGAAAAATTTGCACACTGATTAATACAAATATATTAAGCGATTAATATAGAAATGGATTCTCTAATTTTAATAGTTGGTTTTTAAAGTTAATTCTCCTAAATATATATTAAAAATTTAACATAGTATCAGAATTTAATCGATCTCTGCATCATCTCCTTTTCTATTATAATTCGAACTATGATTTTAATTTTTCTTTTAATTCAATTTTCGGTATGTTCTGAGTTTAGTTTGATTTCAATTCTTGTTTTGTTGTGGATTTCTTTCAATTGTCTTTCGTTCGGTGATAGACTTTCAAATTTATTTCTTCGTCCGTGTAGGCTTTTAATTATATCAACTCAATTTATATCATAAATTTGCAAGTGTCAACTGAGCTTAATAAAAAATTATCTTTTTCCAATTGTCACTTGATGAGCTGTTAAGAATATAATATGAAAAAAAAGTTTCATATTAATTAATACAAATATATTAAATAATTAATATAGAAATGAACTTCTCAATCTTAATAACTAACTTTTAAGGTTGGTTCTCTCAATCTGTATTAAAAACTTAACAGTAGTAAATTGCAAAAAATGAATAAGGAAATATGTGTGCGTGTGTATCTGTGATATAACTATATAAAAATACAGTAACATATATGATAATGTTGCTTAAAAAATATTAGTTGTTGCTTAAAAAATATTAGTTGTAGATTAACTAAGATTCTCTTGGTTAGCTTAACTATTTTTTAAATTATTTAAAAAAAAATGTAAAAGTTAATTATTCATAAAAAATAAATTATTAATTTAGAAATTTTCTCATAAAAAGAGTTTCTATTTTCTATTTTTTTTTTAAAAAAGGAATTTAAGACATATGATCTGCATAGGAAATAAACAAATAATTTATTAAATTAATTTTCATTATGAAACAATAGGTATATATCATGACATAAAATTGCTAATTAAGCATATTATGAAATAATAATATATATTTATTATTGTTGTCGGCAGAAAACATTTCCATATGAGAATTGCAAAATTGCCAGAAAGGATCCTTAATTATAATTTATAATAATATAGAGGCCTTGTGATGAATGTGTCTTTGTCATTTTAACATCCAAATTCATTATTATTGGTCTTTGATCACATGGTGGTTACAAATCCACAAGAAATAGTGTACCCCATGATAGAAAATATTAGGTATTTTGTGGTTCAATTTTAATTAAAAAGGACCAATTTTTTTAATGTTGGTTTATATATTCATAAATTATTTTTTAAATTAAATTCTAATCAATAAAAATAAATTTTCTTATCTACCAAACTATAATATTATTTATTCTAAGATTTATTTATACTTTCAAATTGCTTCTCATTTGTGTTTTGACCATTAAGCTAAAGCCAGTAGATAAGAAATTTTAGTGGTGTACTGTTGTGTCTAGAAGAGAGATAGAGAGAGGGTCAATGAATCAATTATGCCAAGTTTGAGGAATGCCCTCACACTGGGAGAAAGCCTTGCTAGATTTCATAATCCTAGATTGAGAAAATTGTGGCTTCTTATAGCCACCAAAAAAAAAATAAAAATAAAACCACAGGCTAATAGTCATACTTAATATTTTATTTTTTTTTATATTAAATGATATGAATTTATTTGTAATTAACTTAATTAAAATTATAATTAGCCTTATCAATTAAAATACTCAAATTACCTTTGATATGTTATGCACTAAAGCTAGTAGCTAGATTGTCATAAAAAATAATTTCCAAATTTTTTTTATATAATTAAATAAAATATATTGATTAATTTAAGAATTATATATAATGTTATTTTAAAATAAAAATATATAAAATAATTTTGAGAATAAAAAAATTTATTATTTAAATAAATTTCAAAATCAACCAAATATGACCTAGGCTAAATATCTAAAAAAATAAAAACATATATTGCTGTTCATCTCAATTAATTGTTGTTGGCTTAGGTTATAGTGGACCAGTGGTGTCTCCAATTCCAATTGTCTAGTTTTTCTATATATGCTTTTACATATTAACAATATTAATACTATATCCGACCACAAACTCTATATTTAATATAATTTTCACACTAAAATAGTATAATTTGAACACCAACTACTATTCTATTTCTAATCTATCACACCAAAATCTAAATATTACATCAAAAAGAATATTTCTTAAAATATTTTCTTTTTCTTTCTTCTATTTTAATTCTCAAAATTTAAATTAGTTTCCTACTTATTTTTTAAATAGTAATTAATATTAAAATAATAATATTTAATAACATAATCAACATTTAAAAATTAATTATTTTATAAAAAAATTATTTTTATTATATAAAATTATTTTAATGTTTGAATGTGTTTTTTAAGAAATTATTTAATTAATTTTTGTCTCATATATTTAACATTTTATTGTCAAAATACTTAAAAATTTAACTTAAATTTAAAACAAATTATAGATAAATTTTAATTTTAATTATAACATTTTAAATTTAAATTTAAAAAAATTAATATATATTACTGTTATTTTATTTTAAACATATTCTACATCTCAAATTATATTTTTAATATATATAACTATTATAATTAATTTAAAAAAAGTAAAACAAAAAAAAAATTGTCATATATGGTGTTGTACTATTCATTTCACTAAATTTGATGTAAAGAATAGAGATAAGTTTGAGAGTATTTTACATCAAATTTTACATCAAAATGATGTTTTAGAGTCTGATTGATTGGAGTTGCTCTTAGAGCCAGAATGTGTAATTTATGATTAAATAATAAATAGTTACATTCTTTTTTGAGATAATATATAATAAGATTATTACCTTTAACAAACATTTATCCATTGTTTTTTTTTTCAAATAAATTTTATTTTGACTAAAACTTAAATTTAAAATTTTATTTGCTAGATTTGAATTTGAAATATCTCATTTTTCATTTTAAATCCTTAAAGAGAATAAGAAAACTAATCAGATAGGGGTGTAAATGAATCAAGCTGTTCGCGAGCGTCTCGGTGTTCGGCTCGATGAAAGCTCGTTCGCGTTCGGTTCATTTTATAAACGAGTCAAACTTGAGCCTTACTTTAAGGCTCGATGAATAAACGAGCCGAGCTTGAGCAAGATTAAGCTCGGCTCAATTAGGCTCGTGAACAGCTCGATTATAAGCTCGTGAACAGGCTCGTAAAAAGCTCAATTAATAGGCTCGTGAACAGCTTGATTATTATTATTATTATTATTATTAACTTAATAATATTGGCATTTCAAAAAATATATTTTAATACTTTTATAAAATTTTTGATAATTCAATTTGACTAAAATATATATTCTCCTAATTAAGATAATCTAATATTCTAATCTTTAAAAATATTTTTTTTATTAATTAATATCTTTGTAATACATGTGATACTCAATTTTATAATTAGATTTTTTTTCACTAATTAGATAATTTTGCTTTTATGTTAGTTTTAAATATTTTTATTATAGTCATTTTATTAAAAATAAATATTTAGAAAGTTGAGTATTTTGATAAATTATAAACGAGTTTCAAAACGAGTCAAACTCGAGTTCGAACTTAGTTCAATTGTAATTTATTAACGAGTCGAACTCGAGAAGCTCGATTGTAATTTTTTAACGAGCCGAGCTCAAATTGAGCTCGAGCTCGACTCGAGCTTGAACGAGCCGAGTTTGAACATAATTTTCAAACTCGATTCAAAGTTCGAGTTCAAGCTCGAGCTCGGAAAAAAAATATCAAACCAAGTCTGAACAAGCTAAAGTTCGGCTCGATTACACCCCTACAATCAGACTATACTTTATTATTATTATTATTATTATTATTATTATTAAATCAAAAGTTGATTGATATTTTGTTTGGTGACTGTGCCTAAGATGTATTTAGCTTATCATTATAGATTGTGATTTTTTTTTTTTTGTTTTAAACATTCCTTAAAAAATCAATGTTAAGTCTTGTCATGTCATTGCTAGCTTAAATTTTATTCCTAATTGCGAAACTTATCAATTAAATTTCAATGTATAAGTGTTAAAAAAAAATTAAATAGATAGTCTAAGGTGGTATTTGGTAAAACTGAAAATTAAGTGCTGAAAAATTAAGTGCTGAATTTTAAGCGCTGAATACAATAAATATTGAAATTTTTAAGTGCTGAATATAATAATTCTGTTTGATAACTGTTATTACTGAAAATTATTAAACTTCTTTATTGGATGTAATTAATTATGTGATATTAATATTTAAGTTTTAACCATTAAACACAATTTTGAAATTAAAAAAAATAAAATTATAAATAAAAAAA